>JAGFMK010000140.1:0-71144 GCA_021030975.1 Lichenothelia convexa | reverse complement strand
GAAGGGGAGGGGCTGGGGCCGGTGTTGGATGAGGGCAATGGTTTAGGAGGGAGGGTTGGGATGGTGGGACAGCAGGATGAGAGAGGTGAGGGAAGGGACGGCAGCCCGGTGCGAGAAGTCAGTGGTGCTGGTGAGGGGAAGGAGGAGAGGGATGCGTATGTGGATTTTGAGGGAAGGAGGAAGCCGGTTAAGAAGTGGCTTGGGATATGGTGACATCTTACATATAACCTGCAGTATGTACACGTCGTTTAGGATGCTCGATAGGGAAACAGCAAAGCGGCACCCCCGTTTCAAAGATTTGCTCTCGAGCTGCAGCTGGTTTTGCTGCCTTTGCATGGCTTTTTCCGTCTACGCAACTCCGGAAAAGGTGTCGAAACGCGTACAACGAAGCCGGAGCTATATTATGTGCAGCGATACTCAACTCCTGATTGGTATTTGATGCTAAATTCCTGTAGCTGCGGCTTTGTTGGTCGTTGAAAAGGCTTAGATGGCAGCATGTGGATTTCATGCCCTCGGCGGCCACTAGGATTTTCTGGCAATAATTCAGGAGCTGGCTTCTTGAACAAAATACCGGGCCGGTCCCCACAGATGAAAACAGCGGTCTTGAAGAGAGGAATTCAGCATTGACTTCATCATTTCGTATCTGATGTAGAAGCTAACTACCTTGTGCCGAGTCATGATATAAAGGAAGCACACATAACTTTCAACCCGCGTGCACATGGTCAGACCATCGGTAAAACGTCCTAGTTATAGAAGCTCACCATCGCAACATGGTGTTTAGATGTGAGCACACAACATCAGGCACCAGCACCTGCCCATACAATGTGACAACTCCTTTCGTGTTTCCGAGCTAGGAAGACTGCCATATCTTACTTGTTAATTCTAAGTCCGTTTTATCTAGACCATGGGTTATGATACATCGTCGGTCTCGGAAGCAACCGGCGCAGTGCCATGTTATTCAAAACCTCGTTGAGATAAGTTTGGATAAGGCGGAGCTCTTGGGCTGTGCTACATGTAATCGCGTCACAGTGTTCTTCGCCCGTTGTCAGCACCTCAGATCACGCCACTATGCATCATGTCCTGTTGGAAAGTGTCAAAACTCTAAATGTAAGCTTAAAGCCGCGTGCTTCATGCACCATATTATGCATGCTGACCGTGAGGAAGTCCTAACCTCGATTCCCTCTGTCCCTCATCAATGTCTGGTTTACACCAATTTCGAGACTCGGAAGGTAATGGGACAATTGAGTTCATTGTCATGGACTGACATACCATGTACAGAAGACTGGCGGTTTAGATCTTCTGGGTGACAATCCAGAATGCGGGGTAGACAAGATCTAGGGCACGATCCTAGGGTTCCGTGCTTATCGCAACATGGAAGGTGACTGATAACGTAATAACAATTCCTGCAGGATGATGTACGCGGGGCGATGACTGTAAGAAGGATGAGCTAGCCAAGGGGCTTTTGCAGTATACTTTTCGAAACAGCATCCTCAATCATGGGCCGGCGTCCTCTTCACACGCCATACAACATCCGAACATGGCGGGCGAGGAAAAGCACCTTCCAAACGGTGTCTATGAGGCGACGGATTCCAGCAATGGCTTCTCCAAGCTCAGCCCGGACGAGGCACAACAAGGCGACCTCAAAGCGTTGCAGCCCAAGGACGTCTTTGGCGAGGAAGAAAATCATCAAGTATGATCCGCACTACTTCTTTCCTCCTTCCTCCTTCCTACTTCACAGCCACAGTCAACTGACGCTCAACACCAATCCAGATAAAGTACAAAACCCTCTCCTGGCAGCTCGTCGCAATCCTCATGATCGCCGAGATCGTCAGCAACGGCACCCTCTCCCTCCCCTCCTCCCTCGCCATCGTCGGCATCGTCCCCGGCCTCATCCTCATCATCTTCCTCGGCATCTTCGCAACCTACACCTCCTGGCTGCTCGTCAAGTTCAAGCTCCGCCACCCAGAAGTGCACAACATGGGCGACGCGGGCTACATCCTCTTCGGCCCCATCGGGCGCGAAGTCCTATCCTTCGGGACGGTCGTGTTCGCTGTCTTCGCGACCGGGGGACAGCTGCTGGCGGGGCAAATCGCGCTGGGGAGTCTGAGCGATAACAAGCTGTGCTTGATGCTGTACACGGGCATCTTCGCGGTGCCGACGCTACTCTGCAGCTTCCCGCGCACGCTGGACAAGCTCTCCTGGATCAGCGTGCCATCCGTGATATGCATCATCGCCGCAGGCATCGTCGGCATGGTCGGCGCAGGCCTATACCCAGCCGCGCAGCCTCGACCACCCATCAGCATCGTGCAGAGCACGAGCTTCTACACCGCCTTCATCAGCATCACGAACCCAGTGTTCTCGTACGCGGGGCACTTTATGTTCTTCATCCTCATCTCCGAGATGAAGCGGCCGCAGGATGCGATGAAAGCGGCGTATGCGCTGCAAATCACCGCGACGGTGTTTTACGCGCTTTTCGCGGCGGTCATGTACGTTTATCTGGGGAACGGCGTCGGATCTCCGGCGTTCCTGAGTCTCGAGCCCAAGTGGCAGAAGGCGGCCTTTGCGATTGCGTTGCCGAATTTTCTCATCGCTGGCGCGCTGTATGCGCACACGGCTTCTAAGCTGTTCTTCGTGCGGCTCTTCCGTAACAGTCGGCACCTTCATTCGCATACCGTCACCGGCTGGGGTGCGTGGGTATTCCTCGTGGTGATCACCAACGGCGCTGCGTTTGTGCTGGCGGTGGGCGTTCCGGTGTTCAATAACTTGATCGGCATCGCGGCGTCGTTGTTTGCGAGTTGGTACACTTACGGGATCGCGGGCGCGTTCTGGCTGCATGATAGCTATCATGACGGTTACGGGGTCAAGACTTGGAGGAAGAAATGGTTTCAGACCGCTCTGGCAATAGGCACGTTTGCTGCTGGAGCGTTCATCTGCGTGGCGGGGATGTACGCTACGGTTCGGAGTACTGTTGAAGCGTATAACAGTGGTAGTGTTGTGGCACCATTCAGCTGTTGACAATTTTACATGACTTATCTCGTTTCCATTGACAAGATAAAGATTGGCCTTCTATTCTATTGGTATTAACAGTTTCCGGATTTATTGCAAGATTTTATCACAAGACATTAGCAAGATCTGTATCATATTATACGGTAGAAGACCTAGAAAATATAGAGCAACATCTTCTGACAGTTGTCTCTGTTATTGCCTAGGACAGCTGTCGTGTCGACCATGGCCCTCCTTATTGCGCATGCACTTGTAAGCCCCGTTCAATATCGTGATTCTCAATCCATCTATGCTGTCTAGGTCTATGCGTCCCCCACTTTGATGTCTTAAAATTAATGGTGACCTTGCAGTATAAACTCAGGTGCATTGTGACGTTGGCGCAGGAGCCCGACCATTTTTCCCGCAGGGCTGTTACTTGACGATTCGCTCCGCTGAACCTGATTCAGATCGGTGTGTCTTTCTAATTGGCATGCAATTCCAGCTGGAAACGCACTGCAAGTTTGGTATGCGTTCAAGGTAGAGGACAATTTTTGTAGTGATAGCAACACGATATTCCTCTAGTCTCAAAAGATCTCGACCGAGCCACGTTTCTTGCCGAAGTTGTTTCGGGACGTTGCTGTCACTCACTGTCACGAGAGCTTCGCCAGCTTACACAGAGCTCATAGCCGTCTGCACGACTAAGTAAGCACGTCAACTGGTGTGAAGATAAGATCTCGCAGAGATTGTCAAAGCCTGGTCAGCTTCGTCGTCAGATTGTGAAGTATTTTGATGGAAAGTTGGTGACACAAACAACCCACAATTTCTGCGGTGACGCGATCTTGAACAACCCTACCAAATGCGCAGTCCCAACATGAAGTAACGGAAGTTTCAGCAGAATTGTCGCTAATTTCCCGGAACGTGAGTACAAATACCCAATCTGTACTTCCCACTCCTACCCTTTGACCATCGCAAATCCAAAGATCCTATCCATAGCGACCCAACGCCTCCCGCTCTTATCCAAATATGCCTTGACAACTCCGTGCAACGTGCTAAACCTTTCCCTGTTCTGCTCCGCCAGCACAATCACCCTGTCTCGAAGACCCTCATCCGCTTTAACCTTGGCCTTTTCAACGTCGAACAGACTCTGAAAGTAGAGTAGCTGATTGTACATGGCCTTCTCTCCAAATTCCCAATCCATTCTTCCTAGGCATCCTTGTCCGAGTCCTTTAGAGCCTAGGCATCGATGACCGTATACGCTCATTTGCCTTGTCCGCGCGCCACAGGAAGGATCATCGCAGACCAGATACGCGTCGTAATATCTTGCGGTTTGTTGCCTGATCTGCGCCTCTACCTGGCTTACTATGCTCAAGTTGGGTAACACTTTTTTGCACGTCTCATTCGGGCAAACCATTCCCTCTCTACCGATCATTGCTGCACTCTCCGCAAGTCCCTTGAACTGGCATCTGTGTCCACAAAGACGGCATCGGACGGTAAGGGGCACAGCCTCCTTAAATCGGACCTCGTCTGGTATTTGTGATTCTAGGGGATGAAGTTCGGAATCCGGAGCAGAACTGGATGAGGCTAGGCTAACACGGTACTTCGAGGTGTCCAGTCCAAGACACTCGGCGAGTCGAGTAATGTTTGTCCCGGAGATTGGGGCGCAGAGACGCTCAACAGGAGGAAGTATTTGCTTGTGGAGGTAATAGTCGATGTCTGCATACGGCGGATAAGTTGATGCCACGAAAAGTGGACTAAGCGGAGGAAATGCAATTGCTTACCAGGCTTTAGTTCAGGATCTGCTTTGACTTCATCTGGAGTACAGGCGTTTTTCGCCGCGTTTTCCGCAGACCCCTTGGAATCGCCGGTGATAATAAAAGACATGACGTCTTTTGCTTTGACGTGCTTCCCTTTGGCCAATAGGCGAAGTGCCACTTGCACTGAAGGCATACTGTTGCCGTTCGGATAGTCTTTGGGGTCCTTTCCTAGTTGCTAGATAACAGGATCAGTTTCACCTTCGAAAGACTTAGGTGGTCGCGCTTACCGTAAATATCGTATATTTGCCCACAGGAATAGAGAACTCCCGCATCTTTTCGGCTAAGCTTCGAAGATATTCGTGTATCTTCTCTACTACGACTTCTGGCTCCTCGCCAGATAGCAAGAAGTTAAGTAGTTTGCTGCGGCTTGTCTTAGTATGTGGTAGTTGGAGGTTGTTGAATTAAGAACTTACGAAGATGTCTCCTTCGAAAGAGCACAGTACTCCCGCCGTCGCATATCCAGGCCTTTCACCTCAAGCTTGTCCACCCACTTGCCTTCCACGTCAACCATGTTTATGGCGGCATACTTCTTTTTAGCGTGCAGCAAGAGCCGGCGAAACACATTATCGATGTCAATCTCCAATAATCTATACCGATCATTGACCGACCTCTTGAAGTCGCTGCCAACCTTCAAGGCGTCCTGGATGTTATCCATGTTCGTGTTGATCATGACAGAGTCAGTATCGCCGTAGATGACACGAAGTTGATTGCCTTCGGCAAGCTCCTTGGTGCTCTGCAGGATCTCCCGCCCTTTGAACGTAGTGAGCATTGCCAGCGGACGTGCGTAGAAGCGCGATTTAGTATAACCCAAGCAGCCATACATGGAATTGGCTGTAAGCTTCAGGGCAAGTTGCTTAATATCCCATGTTGCGAGTTGATCCGGCGTTGCAAATTTGTCTTTCATGAGTTTCTTCACTTCTCTTCGTCGATTGACGAGGGTTGCAATCAGTTTGGGTAGGATTCCTTGAGCTTGGTCTACATCGGGGACTTCAGGCACGTTTTCTTGATCTTCGGACTGTGAACGTCAGCCTCCATCCATGGTACTGTAACAGTTTGACATTACTTACTATGTTTGATCGATCCACTGTAGTGAAGCAGATGTTGTATTCTTGAATGATACTGGGATACAGACTGTTAAAGTCCATGACCAAGATGAATTTATCATAGAGACCTTTTTCTGGCTCAAACACCAAGCCTCCCTTGTACTTGTCTTTCTTCTTCGCGTCAATGCCCTCTTCTCCTTCGTGATCCTCTTCTTCCTTTTTCGGCTTGCCTTTACCGAAGATCTTATCCGGACAAATGTACTTGTTGCGATGAAACTCGTGGAGCAGAATATACTCGTTTCTTTCCGCTCTAGTTCCGCTGAGCGTTCTGGCCCAAGAATTTCCCGCAAGGTTCGTCAGCACCTTCGTCAGAGGTAACATTTGGACTTTCATAGATATAGCGGCAATAAAATATGTGTCCGCTTCGCAGTGCCGTAGATAATTCATCAACCCTTCCCGTGTCGTCGCCCATCCAGCTGGCTTGAATGCTGCTTCGTTGTCGATCTCACGGCGGATATTGCCCTCTCCGAGCACCAATTCGCTCATCTCCTTCAGACTCCACGATTGGCATTTTGTCATTAAGGACTGTCACCACCTGTCAGCCATATCGGACGCTCGACTGCTTCAGCACCTTTACTAACCTTGCCAAGGTCGTTCGCCAGGTCACAGAGTAATCTTCCAGCCACCAAACTCCTCTCGGCGAAGAAGCTACCGGAACCCTTCCCAACATTTTTGGGCCACTCACTTCTCTTTAGCCTGCCAATCCGGTGCCAGCCAGGAGTTTTTCTCTCACGCATGCGATTAAGTAGGATGCTGTAGTCCACATCCTCTAACCGATGGCCTATGAGTACATCAGGGTCAAACTTGTGTAAATGGGCCAAGAATATGCTGAGTAGATTTTGCTCGTTTCGTTCAAGCCTGATTGCACCGACATGTTTCTCTGTTTCGGGCTTGAAGCCCATCGGAAAGCCATCGCCAGCAGGACGCACTACTGTGAGTGTCTTGCAAGCCATTTTCTCCGGCGGCGTGGTGTCTGTCAAGGAGAAGTTTTCATATATTCTTGCGCTTATAGCGAGTATTTCCTGTCGGTTGTCCTTGGGGTTGAAAATCGTACGCAGAGCAATGCTCATAAGTGTTAAAGGAGGAACTTGGAGGTTGTCGGAATCTCCAAGCGTAGCGATGAGATGAGGGTCGCTGACCTGGGCTTCCAATTTGCACCATGAAGCATTATTGACAGCACCAAAGTCAGCGCCTTCAATCTTAAGCCAGCAAGGACCCATAATATTTTTCCACAGAACAAACTGCTCAAATAGCGAAGTGTTAGTGCCGAAGACATGAGAGAAGGTTTCGCCTTTCAGATCCATAGCTAGAGCCGGTTTGCCATACGGATACAGCAGCTTCAAGTAGTCCGCTTCCTTTGGTATATCGGGAAGCTCGAAAGCATACTTCCTGGTGCTGGGCTTTATTTTGTGCATCCCCACACGGAGCTTTGACATCAGTGCATCTACCTCCTCGTAAACATCACCCATACTGACTTCTTCAGATGTGACTTGTCCCTGCTTCTGACGGTGTTCTCTCGGCAGGAAGAATAACTTCCGTAAGATGTTATCAATTTTGATAAAGCAGCTTACGAAACTACCATCGTTCTTGTTTCTTGCCTTCCCAAACAAGCAAAGGCTGCCGTTGACTTCAGTATAGTCAATCCAGAACATTCGTAGGCTACCATCTGTTTCAAGTACGTCTTCAGCACCGGCCTTGCTTACTGAAGAGGCATCTTGAGCGGGACTGCTCAAGACATTCAACCTGCTAGTCACGTCATTCCATACAGAGGCGTCGACCGTTTCCGCCTGAGGTTTTGTTGGAGATGAACTATCCGGCGTAGGATATTCATGCTTTTTGATTTTCGGAGCCGGGCGAGCACCCGACATGTTGACACTTGCTTGGGCGGCACCCGAGTGCCCGACAGCCTGAGTGACCTCCATCAAGTCGTTCTCGTCGTCTTCCTCCGTTTTGACAGTTACTCGGACTCTTCGCTCGACAGCCTTGGTGACAGGTGATGAAGGTAGCTGTGCATCGCTCATTGGCATGTCGTCGTCGCCCATCTGAGGGAAGAAACCTTCATTGTCATCGGTAATACCAGCAGCAGGCGGTGTCTCTAGCAGGAGCGACTGATCGGATATAGTATGCCTGCGTATTTCTTCTACAGGAGGTGAAAGTACGCGTGTTTTTCTCCTAGACTCTGACTTCACGGGCTTCATTGTTGAGGCAATTCTTCCGGCAGGAATGTTTGTATCGACTTCGCCCAGGAGACCCGCCATGAAGGCCATGTCATCCGCTGTTGCTACCGGCTGTAGAGGGATCAGCGAGTAGCCAAATTGTCGTCCAGAGTGAACATACTTTCTGTTTTGGCGCTGCGGCAACCGGATTGGAATTGAAGTACTTGCTGATACCATTATTAATCTTTTCTCTTTTCTCGTCGTCATCTTCACGTTTCCTCTTCGCTGTGTAGAATAGCTGCAGTCAGCCGAGGCACTAAGAACAATCGTCCTATATCTGAACCTGAACCCACCTGCTCTCCCTTTCAATGGTTGCTCTTCCTCGCTTTCGCTGTCGTAGTATGGCTTTCGTTGAGTATCCCAGTCCTCTCGGCCATCATCCGCGTAGCCCTGGCCATTGTCGTCCACGACGAAGTCATCTTCATCTAGTCTGCTGCGCACCACCTTCTTGTAGCCTTCTTCGTCCACCTCCTCGTACAATGACTGTTCGTCCTTGACTTCGTACGTTGAGATGCGCGTCTTGCCCGCAGCCCTTAGGGCACGTAGTTCGGCTAGTTGGGCTGCTCTTGACATGGTGATTGTCGCTTAAGTGAATGTTGAAGGTAGCAGGGAGAAGAATAATGCAGTCTATTAGTTTGCAGGTTCTACGGCCGGAGAACTTTGGTCAGGAAGACGCGCCCGCGTTGTGCTTTAACGCGAAAGCGCGTCATAATGTTATCGATAACCAGGAGCCCCAGAAAGTTGCCCTTTCCGTCGTTTCAAGTACAAACCGCGCACTGAACTTCCATCCACCTCGGCCGTGGCATTGAGCTGCCGGCAGGTCCGCAGCGTTAGTACCGACTCTGGCTTTCGTAGCTACAACCCAGAGTACAGTGGCCGGTGGAAACGGTGACCTCCATGGCCGGGTGGGGATCTCTGTCGCCTTTGCTTAAGGGGGCTGCCCAGAGCCTTGGCCATTTGTGGAGAATCCTCGTATACATGTAGTAGGTAGATCTGCTTCAGCCGCAAGCCTCGTCGCGGGGTCGCCGTCCTGGTAGCCCGAGAATGGAATCCTTACTTCCTGACAGAGGCTGTGGCATAGAATCCTTTCGAGTTCAAACGAGTGAATGTCTAAAAGGACCAAATCGAAGTAAATTCAAGAGCAATCGCCTACCGCCGCAAGGTCTGTAATGACAGACGGGTGTTACATTATTGGAATTCAAGTTACGCGGATCCTACAAGGAGACGTAAGATAAGCACGAATTAGTTCAGGAATCGCACGAGATTGGGCTGCAAATACTTAGGTTTTATCGTCCCACCAGGGAGTGTTCTGCACCAAACATCATCGTTCAACATGGAGCAGTTACCAAGTGATATACTCATTATTGGCGGGGTAGCTTTAGGGCTACTCTCACATTGTCTGTACTTCATTCATGGCGAATTTGACCAGCGATCCTTTGAAATCCTGAAAGCACTCACGGCTGTGGAAGTTTTCGCCTTCATCGGATTGTCTCAAGTCTTCTCCTATGATGCTAGTGAGGCTGGACGAGTCCTTGCAATCATAACTGTGCCCTTTTTGGTCAGTTTGACCGCCAGTATCCTTACGTACCGAGTCTTCTTCCATCGTTTGCGCCACTTTCCAGGTCCGTTTGCGTGGAAGCTGTCGAAGCTCGTTCAGAGCACGGTCAACAACAGACATAAAGACGGTTACCGGCAATTGGAGAAGCTCCGTGCACAATATGGAGAATTTGTCCGGATTGGTCAGTATTTCAACCATCCAGTGTAGTCTGATGATTAAACCCAAGCGACCACCCTGCAATGAAGTTGACCTACATTAGGACCCAACGAGCTCTCCATTACCCACCCTGATGTGATAGAGCTGGTCCTTGGCTCTAAGTCGGCATGCACGAAAACGGCCTGGTATGAGATGGACCGACCGTTCGAATCAATGTTCATTACTCGGGACAAAATTTACCACGACAGGGAACGTCGAGTCTGGGATCGTGCCTTCAGCATGAAGGGTGTGTATACCGATAGCTGCCAAAGTTTGGCATCAGCGGCTAACAATCCGACAAGCACTTCGCAACTACAAGCCCCGCGTCATCCACTATGCCAATCAGTTAGCTCGCAGAATAGCTGCATTTAACGGAGAGGCTATAAATGCAACTCATTGGTTTAACTGTTATAGTTTCGACGTCATGGGGGACCTCACATTCGGGAAGCCATTTGATATGCTAGAGACGGGCGAGACACATTTCGCCATCAAGCTAATGGTTGAGGGTGCAATGAATCTCGCATTTATGTCACCTGTACCATGGCTATTCAATATCATCAAAAGAATGCCTGTCATCTGTACAGACTACTACCGCATGGTGTCTTGGTGCACTGAGCAGGCTCTGAACCGGAAGAAGGTAAATCTAGATCTGTGGACAGTTTTTGCGTGTGGGCTTACAACACCAAGATGAAAGTGGATGTCCCGGACATCATGTCGTGGCTTCTCGACGGTTTGAGTGCTCATGCTGCGAGCGGCCAAACAGCCAAGGATCTGCTGAGTGCGAATGCTCGTCTCGCTATTGTGGGAGGAAGGTATGTACTCACTTCGTGCAATGCAATCTAGCAATAAACGGCGCCCACCTAGGGAGTCCCACTGAGAAGCGTGCAGCGACACTACTGCGAACACCCTCACGTTCGCTTTCTATGAATTAGTGAAACGCCCGTCTGTCCTTGAAAGACTGCGCCAGGAAGTCCGCCCGTTGATCGGAACGAACTCGGATCTTGATATGCAAGCACTGCAAAAGGCAGAGCTATTGAATGCTGTAATCAACGAGACCCTGCGCTTGCACCCTGCTGTCCCCTCTGGTCTCCGTAGAAATACGCCCCCAGAAGGGATTACTATCGGGAATCAGTATATCCCCGGGGATGTCACTATACAAGTACCTCTGTACGTAGTCCACAGATGTGAGTACAAATCCACTCCGATATCAAGCACAGTCATGCACTGGAACGGCCCTTGACTCACTTTCGCTAAATAGCCGACGAATGCTTTGAGGAACCCCATGATTTTATACCGGAGCGTTGGTACAGCAGGCCGGAGATGGTAAAGCACAACGGGGCTTTCGCACCGTTCTCAATAGGTAAGGTGCAACAATTGCCGTGATGCCTACACTTTACTTACAAGAGATCGCTAGGACCATACAGCTGCGTGGGCAAGAACCTAGCTCTTATGGAAGTTCGGACTGTTATCGCCACGCTGATTACACAGTTCGATATTTCCTTCGCCAGCGGTGAAGACGGTTCGAATCTCATTTACAATAGCCTTGATCTCTTCGTTATGGCACCGGCGGACATCTACTTACGCTTTAAAGCTCGAGCATGATTCTACGCCTGGCTACCTTAAGAGGAGCAGTGGAGAGCCTCTGGGGAGCAACCAGAGCATGGCAGCAGGAGATAGGGCTGACCTAAGGTATCCGATGATTAAAATCTTCTAACAGTGCCATATTTTGAGTGATCCGTGGATTGCCAAGGATTCTTCTTGCTGGTAATTTGAGAAATTAATCCATACACTGGCCTCCCGCTTCGATAACCTGCCATGCAAGGAAGGAGGGAACATAAATACATGGCTCAATCTGCATTTTAGTTCACTACCTAACGACCATGTAAAAGGACTTTGTAACCTTGCATATTTACTATTTGTTCAGTGCCCTGAGAGATGCCTGCCTCAGGGATGCTCTTATGGACCCTGATGTTAGATGCAGGTAACCGCGTGCGTCGTTTGTTTACTCCCGTAAAAGTACTTCGTCCCCCGCCGCCCTTCTCAACCTCACCTTCAAACACTCAGTGCGCCTCTAAGATGGCTTCTGCAACTGTGACCATTAACAAAAGCTATTTTGAAACTCTGCTGCGTCGGTGTGCAGCAATGCCGGTAATTCTGATTCTCATACGCTGACGTGAAGGAACAGTGCTGAATTCGTCCGTGTTGTTGACTACCCTCATTTCTATCAGAGCTAAGACCGACACTAGGACGTCAGAAGCGATGGACTGGCTGCATCAACAGTCACAATATCCAAAGCAGAGCATGAAAGCCTGGTATGACTCTACGCTCATTATGTGTTTGTGAAAAAGCTGCAGTTGCGTTGACAGTGAGTTAGTTGCGTGTCGCACAAGATCACCGTAAGCTCTAGCCAACCCTGACACAGCCGGCGGTGACTGAAGATTGGATGTGACAGACTTGTTGTTGAAAGCATTGTTCCGCGGCGGCATTACTCAGGAAACAATCGATCTCCTCTTGGATGCCGAGAAGCAAGCAGAAAATGAAGCACCCTTGGCAGTGTGGAAAGCTTGTCCCGAAGAAACTGGGCCTGCAACCAACGACTTCACTTTTCTGGAAGCTGCTCAAGTCACAAGACGACCGCCAGTAACCTTCTCCTCATTCAAAAACAACACCCGTTTCCACTCTCCCGCACCGACATCTTGTCCTCTCGACACGCCAGAGCTCTCGTCGCATTCGTCCTCCTCGCACGATGTAGGCAAAGAGAACCGATTACCCTTCACGCGTAAAGGAGCGATCACCCAGCCATCACCAGTTCCACCAAGCGGTCAACGCACGTTGTTCTTCACCAACCTGCCAGACGGCACAACATACAGGGACCTCGTCGGTGTGATTCGCGGCGGCCGCCTGCTTGAAGTCCAGTTCCGTAGCGACCGCTCGGCAACCGTCACTTTCGCTGAGGGCGCTTACGAGTTCCTTAACTATGTCAAACGCAAGGACTTGTACATCAACAATAAGAGAGTAAGTCTGGCCGCCCACGTTATTATTCCTACCAACACGGCGCAGGTTGAAGTCCGCTGGAACGATCGCCAGTTTCCTATCCACGACAACATAGCACACAAGCTTACAAACGGAGTATCCCGCAACTTCATCATCCGAGGAGCCCAAGGTAAGCTTACTGAGGAGGGCATCCGCGAAGATATGGAGCACATCCACAACCTCGTCATCATCGGTGTCGGTTTTGAGAATGGAGACGCGTACATCTCGACCAACTCTGTTCAAGGCTCACTATTCGCCAAAAGCTGCATGGTGTCCAGGAAAGAGTACAAGGGCATGAAGATCGAATGGTGTGCTGACGAATGCGCGGAGGCTTTGCCCAAAGTGCAGCAGTGCGGTGAGAATCTCTCAAGGTTTTGGAGAGGTCAGTTAGCTCTCAAGAACGCGCGGGTATTGTGTTTGGTACTCACTTCTCCTAGTGGATCCTGCACCGTCTAAATACGCTACGCCGGTCTTCAATCGCTTCGAAGCATTGATCATGGACGGCACAGAAGATGGCAGCATCTCCACCGACAATGACGAAGAAGCGCTCCGGGCTGAGTTCCAGGGCTTCGGAGTCAATCTCAATTGGGCTTGTTTGAACTGACATTGTACAACCAATCCAGGCATGGGCTGTACAACCCAGGGTTGGTTCATATTCACTCATACTTACTGTCTCAGAATTGAGCCCTTCGCTATTCAGCAGATATGCCTCAGCTCTAACATAGCTCGATGCGTGCTTTCTTGGCAGGTTGTTCGTGTGCATGGCAAGTTCGTCACATTTGGCGGCGCATGGGAGCGCAAAAACACAAACATGGGTAACTGGGCCGTACGGCGGATTGAGCATCGGCATGCTGTATGAGTTTAGGGATAACATAGCACAATCTGCTGACTTGCTTCGGTCAATTGCATACTAAGAGATTACATTACCGGAAAGGTGTCCTAAACCGGCGAACATTTTGGATTGTATCTTACGGCAATAATCAGAGCTTCTGAACGATTCACGCGACTCAGGAGTGCTTGGGGACCGCCAAAGTAGTTGAAAACGATCCGGAACCAATTATCACAGCACAGCATCCCGCCTCGCAGAGACAGCACAGCCCACTCATTCTCCGATCAACGGCTCTGCGTTCAACCCTGTCTGCCCTTTCCAACGCCCTCGACTCTCACCCACGAATCTCACCATCAGAGCCTTCCCTGCTCCTGCCCCTGCCCCTCCTCCTGAACCCCCTCCTCCCCGCTCCTGTCCTTTTTCTTCTTATCGTGCCTGTACTCGTAATGCCAGTCCTCCCGCGCGAGGTCCTGTCTCACCTTGTAGTTATCCTCCGCGACCTCCAGGATCTCCATGTCGATATCCGCCACCGCCATGCCTTCGGCGCAGGAGCCCATGCGAACTATTGGGCCGATGAAGGGGAGGGAAATCTGGGAGCTGTGGGGGGTTGTCAGTGAAAACCTTTAGAGCGGGACGGGAATTGCAGGATAGATTGCGGCCAGCGCCGAGGAGAGCTTTTCTTTCATTCATTGTTTTTCTCTGTTGGTTTATTCAATTTGTTGACGAGGCGGTGAAGTGCTGAAGGGGGAAGAGTGGGTGAAGGCAACATGACAGGTACATATGAGAAGTGAAGAGCAGCTGGGTACCGAGACGGTGAAGATTAAACATATCAAAGCACAGCTGAGTGAGAAGGAAGGAGAGTCTGGAGGTATTTCCGGCTGAATATGTGTGTAAAACTGTGGGAATTTGACTTACAGCCCAGCATAACCGCGGCCAGGCGGACCACCGGCATTGCAGAAGACAACAGCGCATGTGTTCTCGAAGGTGCGTGATGTGACGGTGGTGTCGAGGAACAGGGACTCGGCGCAGGGGTTGTAGCGGAGACCGGCCGGTGAGCAGTCGTTCAGCGTCCCTATTTCAGAGTAAGTACTCAATTGGTATTGAGTATACTGATTTGTCGGCAATCGTTGCGAGGGTGTGAATGACAACAAAAACATGACCTAGTGCAGAGAGCTCTGTTTAATAGACACACAGGAAATTACTGGAGTATGACAAATGAGAAGAGGGAGGTGTGGCAGCTTTACAGAATGTAGGTATGATGATTATCTTTGCGCCTTGGGATATCAATTCTCGGAAGGCTTCGGGAAACGCGAGATCCCAGCATATCAGCAGTCCTATTTTGCCTAGAGGCGTGTCGAAAGCTTCATGCGACTCTTTCCCGCTTGAGGCAAGATGTGGCCGCTCGGGATGCCTGAAGATATCTTAGCATTCGACATCACATGCAGAAGCGGAAACTAGAGCATTCGGATACCATAGATTTTTCTTTATATATTTCCCAAGTATTTCACCCTTGTTATCAATAAAATAGGCCACGTTCCATAGCTTGGAAAGCTCCTCTTGAGGACCGTGTCTCTCAACAATGGTGCCCGGCACGATGCAGATGTTGCATTCTTTCGCCAGGTCACGGTACTTTTGCAGATAGGTCTCCCATTGACCGGAGAGCTCAAAGAACTTGGGATCGTCGGGGAGCCAGTTTGCTAGATGGTATTCTGGGAGCACGGCTAAATCACAGTCTTGAGCGGCAGCGGAGCGGATGAATGTTGCTGCTTTTTGGAAGTTGGCTTCAAGTTCCATGGGCTAGGTTGACAGTGTTAGGTGAGTATGGTTGTTATATTCGATTTGGGGAGCAGGGGAGCATGGAGAGCGGACCTTGGGATACAATTGGATTACCGCGATCTTGTAAGTAGGTGCCATGCTGGTGTTTATAGGGAAGTTTCAAACTACAGAGAGATCTTTCGATATATTGCGGTTTGATGCAGTGACGAGCAAAGACATGCAACTTCTAGTACAGTATATACCCCGCCTATGTACGAACGTCATCGCAACTCCGAGGGGACAGCGGATTATCATGAAAGGAAAGTCAGGGGTTCATAGTCGATGGGATTGAAGACCGGTTTAGAGTAAACATTTCCAAACATTCAGGGATAGTGGGCCGTAGCTCTGCTTTCCCCTTACAATAATGACTCCAGATTGTTTTGTCAAAGGTCCTACATTTAGGGACTTTTCTTTGTTGCAAATCTAAGCATGGCGGAGGAAAACCCCCACCCTCCACTAAGGCCCACCTCTCCGCCCCCTGACTCCTTAAGCGAAGACCGTTAGAGAGCCGTTAGGGCTGAGCGCTGCGAAAACCCTGAGCTAAGCAGCCAGCGCAGGTCTACATTGAACTTCGGATCAAACCCGCCATCGTCGCTTCCTGAGTAGTTTTCTACACAGGAACACCTCTTGCTCCAAACCATGAGTCTCAAAAATCCTCCTCCCTTCGAGCGCGGCGGTCCGATAACCCGGCCTGACGATGAGGACGTCTCGGATGTTGAAGAGGAAGCTTTGGCGGCCGACTACAAGGAGCAGGTACAATATGATGGCTATGATGACCTGGAAAGGTCAATGTCGATGGGGGCAGGACTGCCAGATATACAAGCACAGTTGCTCGCTGCGGCAACACCATTAGAATACGGCGCGTCTCTGGAAGTCAAGTTTGCGAGCTACGACAACTACTGCAGTCTCTTTCACCATATACTAAACTCGGATGGGCCGGTAGAGTTGGATGTTCCTTCGGTAAGATGGTATAAGATCCAGCTAGGGCATGGCTGACAGCTCGGCAGTACTTCTGGGCCTGGGATGTCATCGACGAATTCATTTACCAGTTCAACAGCTTCTGCGCCTACCGGCAAAAGGTCGCTTTTCAAGCGGAAAATGAGGAGGAGATTGCGCTATTCAGAGAAAACCCGAACACGTGGGGTTGCTACAGCGTCCTCAACGTCCTATACTCCCTCATTCAAAAATCTCAGATTAGCGAGCAGCTTGCGGCAAAGAAAAGGGGCGAGGATGCTGCGCCGTACGCTGGTGAATATGGCACCAGGCCTATCTATCAGATGCTTGGATACTTCTCTATTATTGGCCTACTGCGGGTACACTGCCTCCTTGGAGATTTCAGCTTGGCCCTTAAGACGCTGGACGACATTGAATTGAATAAGAAGTCCATGTTCGCTCGGGTCATGGCAGCACACTTCGACACATACTACTATGTCGGTTTCTCATACATGATGCTACGGAGGTACGCCGACGCCATCCGCATGTTTAGCCACATACTCGTGTATGTTTCGAGGACAAAGAACTTCCAGAAGAACGCGCAGTATGATTCGATGACCAAGAAGATTGACCTGATGTACGCGCTCATTGCTATGTGCGTGACGTTCTATCCTATCAAGCTTGACGACATCATCCACACGGCGTTGCGGGAAAAGTACTCAGAAGAGTTCAATCGCATGCAGAGAGGCGGCCCTGAGTCACTCCCAATTTTCGAAAAGCTGTTCCGAGCAGCTTGCCCAAGATTTATCTCACCTACGCCTCCGGACTTCGACAACCCGCAGGTTAACGTGGATCCTGTGGACCACCATCTGACAATTTTCATGGAGGAGGTGAAGAACAACATGTGGTCACCCACGGTGAAGAGCTATCTCAAGCTGTACACGACAATGGATGTGAAGAAATTGGCGGGCTTTCTGGAAGTGGAGCCCGAGAAGCTGAGGAATTGGCTACTCGTCATCAAGCAGAGAAGTCGGCAGGTTAGGTGGAGTGAAGGCGGCTTGTTAGATGGTGATGTGGTCAACAGCAGCGATCTGGACTTTGCATTACAAGGCGTAAGCATCAATCCCAAGCTCCCATTATCGAGTGCTGCGACTGACATTGACTTCTTCACAGGACTTGATCCACATCTCGGAAGCTAAGGTTGGGCGAAGACTTGTCGACTGGTACCTGCGCAACTTGGCCAGGACGTACTAGTCGTGCTCAAACAACTCGAGTGTGTCAATTGCATGTCGATTCGTTATTGGGATCACAGCGATGGCGTTATGGCGTCCGAGCCACCGAAGTCACTCTAGTGTGCTAGCATAAAGTTGCTGTTTATGCAAAAAGGCGTAGACATTACTAGATACCACAATGTCCAAGAGAATACTCCCATTTCAAAGCAATTTGATTGATTTTTTTTTGGCAAACAGCGGCTTGGACACAGAGGCGGCGCGCGTGGACCCTGACGAGCCCCTCCCACGACGTTGAAATGTTTCGCGTGAAGTGAAAGGCTCAGAAACCTGTTTGGCCGCATACAATTTATATCCACTTCGGCTTGATGCTGTGCAGTTCCGTTTCAAGGTCCTACTTGCCAGAAATGTTTAACAAACTTCTATAAGCAGCATCATCTAGCGGTTGGCACCTTCTCACCGATTGATTCTGCAGCCAGCCGTCATGGCACCAGACCTTAACTCGCTGCCGCCTTCACCCCGTAAACTCTCTCTCTCCTCTCAACCTCTTTCTGCCTCCGATTCTCGACGTGCTTCACAAAGCATGAACCCGTCCTCTTTCCCACCTGCTGCAGTCGAGGGTAACTCACCTCACACCGCAAGAAGTGCTCCTCACAATGCCCCTATGCTTTCCCATACCAGTCCTCCAAGAAGGACGCCAAGCATTTCAAACACGGAATCGCCCACGGTGCCACTGAGACATCCCCGACCAATGACTGCAGCGGAGGTGCATCTGGCTGCCGAACAGGAGCAGGAAGCTATAGTCAGAAGCAGCCACCATCTCAATGGCTTTTACTAAAATCGTCTCAGGTTAACCGCCTAACGCGCGAGCTCTCCGCTCTCCGAGCCCAGCACTCTGCCTCAGTAGCCTCCACAACCTCATCCACCTCTGGCGTCTTCATTGACCAGAATGACACGATTCCGCTCCATTCCCTCACGGGTACAACACACCCCACTCCCTCACGGCGCCATCGCTCCTCCTCCACTCTCAGCACTCGCAGCATCAACACGCCTTCCACTGGTGTAAGTCTCTATAACACTCTACCAAGCACAAGCGCTTCAGGCAGTGTTCCTCCGCTTGGGTCGACATCCCAAGCCGCCATCGACCGCGCAAGAGAGGGTGGGCGGGCACTCAGCAGGCAGAACTCTGTGCAATCTCAGAGACACCGGTCCGGCACCTCGTCACCCCATCGCGGTTACCACAATCAAGATCAGCAGTCACCCTACTTCCCTCCGCCACTGCAGCCACATCGGTTGTCCGTGTCAGGACAGGCGGCCAACTTGTCTTACAATCAGCACTCCACGACGCAAATTAGCCCGTCATATAGTCGGTCCCCATCCATTTCGACAGCCAGACTTGAGGAGGTGACGCAGTACAAAGCTGAGCTCGATGTTGTGAAGGCCGAGAATGAGACGCTGAAACAGAGGGTGAGGATGTTAGAGAGGAGTTTGCTGGATCTGAGGCGGCAGCCTACTTCAGGTGCAGAGAGGAACGATAGCATGAATGTGGATCAAGATGCCGGGCCACTGCAAGAGCAGGCCAAAAGCTGAAGTGTGATGAAGAGCAACAGACTTAGGCTTAGAAATAGAAGCACTGAAGGAGCAGGCTAAAAACTGAACAGTGATAAAGAGCTACACGCATGAGGGCAGCGTGTTTGTTGCACCTGAGAAATACCGGTGTGGCGCTATGCGTCTTTACCTTAAGAAATGGGTGGACTGGCGCTCGGTGTAGAAGGTGCTGGACACCTGTGGATTCACCAATCATGGCAAAAGTTGCTCCGTCTCTTTCGAGACGAGCGGTCTCAAGGCCCGTAATAGGAATGAGGTTGGCCGATGCCAATTCAAAACCCTTTCTTGATGTTTTGTAGTTTCCATGAGTGACAGAGTACCACAAATTGACCCGACTCAGCCCTCAATAGCGACTCGGAGCATCTATAAATGGGATACGACCTCCCTTTTCCAGAAGTGATCACATTAAAGTAACTCATAGCTAAGCACGCCAACGTTCTTCTCCCTAACCCTCCCCTTGTCTTCCCCCGAACGAGGATATCTCCAAATACCTTGCACAGTTCAAACCTTGATATCGAAACTCGTCCCACACCCACAACTACTCGTCGCCAGCGGATTATCCACAACCTTGAACTGGCTCCCTATCAACTCCATCGTATAATCCACTTTACTTCCCTTAAGCAGCTCTAGACTCGGCTCGTCAAGAACGATTTTGGCGTGGTATCCGCCGCCTCCTGGCTGTTCTCCTTGGTTTTGCTTGCTCGATGGGTCGGACGCGGATGAGGAAAATTGGGGAGATGGGGAGGTGGAGGCTGAGGAGGTAGTGGAGGTAGAGGGAGTGGAATAGTCCGCTTCGAAGACGGTATCTTCTTCTGGTGACACTTTAGACATGTCGGTAAGGGACATGAGGTACTGGAAGCCGTGGCAGCCGCCGGATTCGACGGAGATACGGAGGGCGAGGTTGGGGTTGTGGTCGGTGCGGGAGATTTGGGTTAGACGCTGTGGATCGTTAGTATATTGGCTTTACTTTTGTGGTGAAGATCTGGTCGAAAAGCCAAGCTCAGCTTACGTTTGCGGCGCGGGGCGTGATGGATATGGTCATCTCATTGCCTTCTTCGTCTTTGCGAGGGTTGAGGATGGCTTTACGGGGGGTGGGCGTGCTAGAGAAGGGCCGCCGCGGGTGCGGCTGCACTTGTTGTTGTGATTCATAGCTTCTGTTTGATTTGCGAGGTTGCCGCAATGGATGTTGGATGAGCGACGGCGCTAGGAAGTCGAGTACGGGCTTTCGAGAAGCAGTGGCGGATGGTATGCGGGAAGTGGAGCTCGAGGAGAAGGTCCGTGATCGAAGGGGAGCTGAGGAGGGAGGTGAAGCATGTTGTCGAGTTGAGCTGCAAATCGTACGGATGCGCTGTGGTAACTTTGCTCGTTGCGACGACATGGCGCAGTTTGGTGGAATGCTGGTGAGGCTGTCGTCGATGTGCAGCGGAGGTATTCCGATGTTTTGTCGGTGGCGTCAGCGACCCGATGGTGCGACTGCACGATTGCAAGACGGGGGTGCAGCTCGGAAGCAAGGTTGGGGATTGCCACAGCCGCATATAACCGCGGATATCCTCCATTGTCCAATATAATATGGAGGACATAGGAAATATTCGACTTCCGAATTGGTACCCGGATCAAGTGCATTAAGAGGTGAACATTATTCTGCCTACCAAGTAGATACTTGTACGTAACCAACGATAGACATGGCTCCAGCAGCGGACTACGGAAAACACCAATTTGAACAGCATGGCCAACGAGCTTTCACCGAAGAATATGCAAAGTCCTTGGACGAGAAAGATCCTTTACGGCATCTTCGAGGAGAATTCATCATACCGTCCAAAGATGATTTGCTGCGCAATACCCTCTATAAAAACAAAGACAAGACCAACTCAGAAGACCAATCAACCTCTGAATCTTCAGGGCAGAGTATCTACCTCTGTGGCAACTCGCTCGGGCTGCAGCCCCGCCGTACTCGTTGCCTTATACAGGACTACCTGCAGACTTGGGCTACGAAAGGCGTATTTGGGCATTTCAAAGACATAGAAGATTCACCCTTGCCTTCTTGGCTGAATCTTGATGATGCTGTCAAGGGGCAGATGGCTAAAATCGTGGGAGCACAGCCGAGTGAGGTTGCTGTTATGGAGACGTTGACGGCGAACTTGCACCTTCTAATGGCGAGCTTCTACAAGCCGACGAAGGAAAGGTATAAGCTTATCATTGAAAGCAAGGCCTTTCCAAGTGATCATGTACGTCAAAAGACCTTAAGTGCTTGATAGTGTTGGGCCAAAAGTCGAGATTATTAGGCGTTCTCACTTGTGAGATAATTAGTTTCGGTTGCTGACTTATCTGCCAGTATGCCGCAGAGTCTCAAATTCGCCACCATAACCTGGACCCTTCGTCTGCCCTTATTATGGTTGAGCCGCCATCCCCGGAAGCCGCCATTATTCCAACAGCCCACATCCTTTCGACGATAGACGAGCACGCTGACACAACGGCCCTCATCCTCCTTCCTGGTATACAGTATTATACAGGTCAATTCCTTGACATTGCAACCATTACGGCCCATGCCCACTCCAAAGGAATCGCTATCGGCTGGGATCTGGCTCACGCCGTAGGTAACCTACCTCTGCAACTGCATGAGTGGGATGTGGATTTTGCAGCATGGTGCAACTACAAGTACATGAACTCAGGTCCTGGCGCAATCGGCGGGCTGTTTGTGCACGAAAAGCACTCTCAAGTGACTCTGCCCTCTGATCAGACTCCCTCGACTAACGGGATTGGTCATACTCCTGCCCCGGCTCCCTCATACCTTCCCCGCCTGTCTGGCTGGTGGGGTTCCTCGAAGGAAACACGTTTCATTATGAACAACCAATTCACTCCAATCCCTGGTGCTGCAGGGTTTCAGTTGTCGAACCCTTCAGCGATGGATTTGACGGCTGTCCTTGGATCCCTGGGGGTGTTTGAGAAGACAAGCATGCAGGAGCTCAGAAGCAAAAGTTTGCAGTTAACGGGTTACTTGGAGTACTTGCTCACGAATTCGGAGCCAGGTACAGGTACCGAGGGGACTGAAATGAACCGACCATATACCATCATAACGCCATCGGACCCAGCACAGCGTGGCGCTCAATTGAGTGTACGTCTAGAACAAGGCTTGCTGGGCGTTGTGATGCAGGTACTCGAAGAGGAAGGAGTTGTGCTCGATGAAAGAAAACCGGATGTGATCAGAGTGGCGCCCGCGCCGTTGTACAATACGTTTCAAGATGTATTGCACTTTGTGCAGATATTTCAAATGGCATGCCGAAAGGCTCTCGAGCAGAAAAACAAGAAGGGTACTACGAATGGCGAGAGTTTGATGGTCGAGGGCGGAAAGAGCGAGAAAGGCTGGAACGACATAAAATAGGCATCGAATGCCGCTTCTTTGAGGACGGAGCTCGCTAGACCCACTTCAGTCGCGCAAAGTAACAGAAGGTTGTTGAAACAGAGTTGAGTACCTTGCAACGTGCGATGGCGCGCTTTACCAAGCCACCTGGCTCCTTATGCGCAAATTAAGAAGCTGAAGGTTCTGTTGATACGCTCGGACTCGCTCCAACCCGCGAACTCCCTGGCGAGACACTTTGAGACATTTTGACTTATCTGCATAAAAGATTGGGATAGCAACCAGCATTTCAAACTGCTCGCTCTCTCTTCCTTACTTTACTCGGTATCTGAAATCAGCAATTTCCTCAACCGTCTCGCCCCGGTCTATAGACTACTATACGTCCTTACCGACCGTACGTCCTTGCTGCCTGAAAGAACCACCCTCCCGTTACTTCTTACACAGTGTATCAATTGCCCCTGTGCCTTTGCGTGTCAAGGCCGCACTCACTATCGGCAGAGCTATGCTATACACGCACGTGATGCCACGAATTCCGCAGAAGAGGAAGCGGATTTACGACTGCATGCAAGCTAGGGCTGAAGCTTCGCCTAAGGATACTCCGCGATACACACATGTGGTGCCACAAGTTCCGAGAGAGAGGACTTGCGACTGCATGCAAGCCAGGGCTGAAGCTTCGCCTAAGAATACTCCGCGATACACGCACGTAGTGCAACAAATTCCGCGAAAGAGGACTTACGACTGCATGCGGGCTGAAGCTTCACCTGAGGATACTCCGCGTGCTATACGAACCTCTCTGCCCAACGCGGACGGTCTCGAACAAACTCCGGCAGATGTTGTAATTTTTTATGTCAACTTTCTCATCGTTTGCTTCACGATGGAGTTCATGACAAGATTGGAACCCATGCTACTAAGGTGGTGGTGGAAATGGATTCTAGCTCAGCCCGGAAGCTGGAAAGGGCCTGACATAGGGATCTTCGACCTGCCGGAATTTTAAACACGTACGACGGACAGGGGAGAGCTCCGCACATTGGAAATTTCGAAGCTTCAGAATTTTACAATATTTCGTGTCTGTCACCGTACTGGCTGGGCCTCATGTCTCACCTCGCTGAGCTGCCAACCTTTAGTTGACTTTGGAAAGAGACGTCCTGGTTCGTACAGCGGGTTGACGCACGCATTACATCCGAGACAAGTCAGATGCGCTAGAACCTCTGAGACCGGATTGGGTATGAATCGGCCTGCAGACCGCTCGTGGAGTGGAGGATGTACGTCTTGCTGCGCTGAGGATGCTTCATCCCCAATTATGCTCGAAGTGAAGAGCGAAGATATCTTGTCTACACCTCGCGAGGAGCAATCACCTACCTGCCATGGAGCGGACCAAGATGCTCTGCATCCTTGGCCTGACAATCTGTCCTCTCAAATCCCACCGCCTGGGCAAATGCTCCTCGGGGAAAGGATCCCTTCGACTCAAGATCACTTTTTCCTCTGCCTCTAAGGACGTAATACGAAGCTTCCATTGTATGCGTTTAGTGATATATTATGACTGAAATAAAAGAGAAGGATGCCGTTCTATGGCGCGTTTTACGAGATTCATGGTTTGCCCCAGATGTTTAGGCGTTGCAGCAAGCTTCAAGAGAAGTTTATCTAAGAAGGAATACCGCGCTGATCGCGAAAAAGTATGAACTCGGGTTGCGGGGTATGACGCTTGGGTTGGCATCAGATGAGACGCGCGGAAATCTTAGATACGCTAAGATCATGGGTTAGTTTAGCTGTTTGAAGCAAAATTCGCGCAAATTAATATATACTGAAAGCAACAACGCTCGGCGTTGGGATATATGTTGTATCGATTTTGATGTATCATTAAAGCCAGGTGCAGAAAGGGATTTTGTAATGTTCGGGAAGTGAAATAAAAATAAACCAAGTGTGCACAATCGTCACACTGCAATTATGAAATCCAAGCTTCACACTCACCTGGAGACCCTCCGGAATTGGGGAAAGTCATTTGCCCTCGGAAGTCGTTATCATGATATTTTTTGCCGCCATCCATGAAGCCTGAGGTTGGAACACACCAGGAGACCTTCAGATGTTAGACAAAGTCGTGGACTCAACCTACAAGACTTGTCTAAGAAAACTTTTGCGCATGTTCTGCGGGCCAAAGTTGAAAGTCATTGGAGGACCTCCCGTGGTATATACAGAGGTCATGCATGATCTTCAGACGCTTTTCATGCGACCAGCGCACAGGATTCTGGAACCCAAGGTTGAAACTCACCGGGGGGTCCTCAGACGGTTCGATCGACCCCGTAACTCTTTATTCGACAACTCACCTGCAATCCTCAGCTGAGGCCATGGAACTCGAGGTTGGAAGTCACCGGGGGATTTCCCTGTGATCGCTTGACAATCGGCACGATTCTGAAACACCCTGCCTACAACACCTTCGCAGGTTTGTGGATTCATAGTCGGAAGTCCCCGGGTGGGCTCCCGACACTTGAAGGAAGTCGCCTGGTTTTAGCCCACATGAGGTTTAGACTTCTGCAACCATTATTCGGCTTCGAGACTTGAACCCACCGGAAGGTCTCCAGTACTCGTAGCGGAAAGCCGTCCGCCTTTCACAACCCCTCATCTGCGAAAATTGTGCGAGCCTACAGGACTCGTTGGTCTTGAAGTCCGAGGACAGACATAGAAGTCGCCAAGGGGCTGGACTTCAATGCTCAAATTTCGTAACAGGACTTCCAACTCAAGGTCAGAACCTAGGGGTTCGAACTCAGAAATAGGACTTCGAAGTCAGAACCTAGGAATTCGACCTCAGAGGTCGGAGTTTGAAGTCACAGGCCCGGAGTTCGAACTCAGAAAATAGGACGTTGAAGTCAGAAATAGGACTTTAAAATCAGGGATAGGACTTCAAAATCAGGGATAGGACTTCAAACTCAGGGATAGGACTTCAAACTCAGGGATAGGACTTCAAACTCAGAGATAGGAGTTCAAACTCAGAAATAGGACTTCAAACTCAGAAATAGGACTTCAAACTCAGAAATAGGACTTCAAACTCAGGGATAGGAGCTCAAACTCAGAGCTAGGACTTAATAGCAGAAGTAGGGCTTTGAACTCCGGGATAGGACTTCAAACTCAGAAGTAGGAGTTCAGTCTTTAAAAAAAAAGTCGTTCAAAATTAAAGATAGGAGTTCGATTCGGACATAGGAGTTCGGACTCAGGAATAGGGCTTCAAACTCGGAAATACGGATTCAAACGTGGAAGTAGGTCTCTTGTCTAAAGGATTAAGCTCAGAGTTATTCACGGAGCTTAAGCTAGCATCCCAGGATTTGGACATCAGAATTTCAAGGCTCTACAGGAGCGGCTTTATGAGCAAAATCGGAGCTTCGCAGATCAAAATTCCAGTTAACCCCATTTGAGTTTATCGAGCTATGGCCTTACCGGCCTCTCAACTATATAGAGACATCCGCGCCGCCAATTCACCGCTTTTCAACCTCAGTGGTCTCAAGAGTCGCAGCCTCTAACCTGTATACTTTACTATTACCGTTCGAAACTCTTTGAAACGCAAATTTGTCACACAGTTGCCACGCTTCCTCTCACGGCATTTGGACTGTCTTGGAAGGGCGTAAGGTTCTTTGCGTCTTCTTCAACAACCGAGCTGAATCCATAACAGCCTGTAAGGGCAATTGTCGTACAGGTTAATGTGGGCTTGCTGGACACTTCACTGGGAGGCGATACCGTCGTATCTTCTCCCCTTCTGATGCTGGAAGCGGTCTACTCCATGGAGCCCTAAAGTTTTGTTATTTTGCTTGCTCGACCCTTCTACTGAGAAACCTTCGACCAATCTCTCTATTCTATCGTCGAAAATTTGCGGAGCCGGCTCTATCTATCGTCCGCCTATTTCTCATAACGGTATCCTCTTCACGCAGACCATCCATGTCCATCGGTAGCCTGACGTCCACCGTCCTCAGCTCCCTGCTGTCCTTCTTACTTTTGCCTCCTACATCTTTTCTAAACGCCATAACCTCTCTCATCATTTTCCTGCCCCCATCGTCTTTGACGTTCAACTTCGTCACGTAAGCCGCCAACTTCGCCCTGGCCGCAATCCACGTATCCCTCTGCTTCCCCGGCACACCATTTCCGCTCCTCTCAATAACCCTATCGTACAACGACACCATCTGACCCATCAACTTGACAACCCCTTCCCTGTGCTCCTGACTCGCATCACCAGACCCCTTCATCAAGTCCTTGACGTTGAAACTCCACGGCCCAAGCCTCTGCAGCGCTCTTTCCATGCGCACAGCGTCGTCAGCACCACTGGCCAGCTCAAGATACATGCTCATCGTCCTAAGATCCGGCTCCCGCAGCTCGTTCTGCATGAAGTCCATTATCTGCCCCGCGGTGTCCATGGCGTTAGGGTTATTCTTGTCTCTCACGCAGCTGCTCATTGCGATCCTGAAACTCTTCGGAAGGGGTTTGTGTCCCAAAGCAGGGAAGTCGTCACGCAGGAGGTAAAGTGCTTCCGCGCTGGAGCGGGATTGGCGGAGGATGCGCAGGTACATGTGCAGGTTGTCCAGGTCGGGCTTGATGCCGTAGGGCTGGGAGGTGAAGACACGCCAGTAGTCGGTGGCGGGCTTCTTGGCCACCATTTTCAGGCAGGCGTCCATGACAAGGGAGACGGTGTTGTGGGAGGGTCTAGCATAGGACAAGGAGGTCGACTTTGTGTCGCTGTGACCTTCCATGCCTGTCGGTAAAGGGTCGAATTCGCTACCTGGCGCTGGCTCGTCGCCTTCAATCTCTGACGCGTCATTCTTCATATCTTCAGGAGTATGCGGCGCTCGAATCCTGGGGACCGGAGCATTCAAACGAGCCTCACTGCCAAGCTTTGGCACCTGCCGAGGGGTATCCATAGTCTGCTGCACCAAAGACAACACATCATCCCAATCCCTAGGTCTTGATCCAATGAGCAGAAGCCGGCCCATGGAGCAAACCAGCCGTTCGTCAATCCACAAATCACCCTGTCTCCACTTGCCAACAATATCCTCCCACATCCTCCTCCCTTCCATAATCGCCTGATCGCACCGTCGTGCTCTTTCATCGCTGTTCAGCCCATGCGGCGCCCCAATCGTGGCCTGCTCACGTATTGCATTCAAGATGGTCGTGAACGTCAGGGTATCCGCAGCTCCAGGCCCACGCTCTGATATCTTTGAAGCGACTCCCCAAAGGGCATCCATATCCCCTGCTCGAGCACAAACCTTCAGGACAGCGTTCGTATGTATGATACTCGGCTTCACTTTTGCCGTAGGCGTGCTCATCGAGTGGTACAGCGATAACGCCTTCCCCACAGTCTCCGACAAGTGAGCGTGGTCTGCAAGACCGCGGAGTAGGAGGAGGTAGGTGTGAGAGTCTGGGATCTGTGCGCGCTTCTTCATCTACATTTACGCCGTTATCAGCCTGCCCCAGAGAGTTTACTCGGGTGACTGACTTCGTTGTACGTCTTAAGCGCAGCATTGACCTTGCTCTGCCCCATCTGATAATCTATCAAGTGGTTCCAGCTGACCACACACTGCATCTTTTTGCTCGCCAGTCGCACAAGCGCAAAAGCCTTGTCGACCTCGCCATCTCGTAGCTTGAAGCGGACATTATCCGCCAACTTCAAAGCATCGGTTGTATACTTCAGCTCCTGTCTGAGCGCCTGCTCATCAGGGTCTGCCTCCGTTGCCTTGGGATCTCGACGAATGCTAGTGTAGACTCGTCGTTTGCGGTGCTGGGCCTGCGGGGAATCTGCCCACGCAGGTTTCCTCCGTGGAGTATTGTTATCATCTGGCACAGGGACCGGTGACTGTCGAGCGGCTCGAGCTGCGTTTCCTCTCCTTTGCAGCCATTGCGAAGGGATTCGGGGACCATTGCTCCGGGAGAGACAATACAGAGCCTGGGAGACGGCAGGGAAAATGTTAAAGTCAAGGGCACGAAGGCATTGGCGGCCGCAGGCTTGGCATTGAAACATGTGTCGTGTCTCAGTTCTACGTAGAATCAACCTTCTTTTTCCATATATGTTGTCCGAACCTTCAGCTGTCCACGACTTGTGTCCCTGTCAAGCGACTGATAAATCTCACCGGAGCAATGCTGCTGCTACTGCCGTGTCCTCCTCAGAACCCCGTCTTTTACGAGTTTGTTATAGTCTTATTCTCCCATGCTACGTATGAGACTCGCTTATAAGGATATCATATTCTTTGGTACTGATGCGAATACGTCTAGGTACTTACACATTGATCAGATATTTATCGCTGCTAATATCTCTCATCACTCATCTATGTGAGGTCAGAAGAAATCCGTAGCACAAGCGGAATTACAAATCGAGCTGTATAAGTGAAAATGAGAATACCCTGTTCTGCATAGCTCTCTGGGCTCTCGAAGAGTTTCATAGGTAGTCATCTGCACGGGCCCGCGAAATTCCTAGGGCAGTAAAGCGACTTCCGCCTGGCGTCGAGACATAATTTGGTTCGAACCAAAAGCACTTCTGTCTACGTGGATGAGGAAAGGACAACGCTTGAAGATTCCAACTTCAGTCAAGACTAGGAGTTGTCGACGGAGGTAACCGAGGAAAAGCGAGCAGTACCAAAAGTGTAAACTCATGTGCAGGACACACGGGTCACTTGTGCTTGCATGGCTCTTGGAGTATCTTCGTAAAGTGTCATCTTTGTGGTATTATTTGCCGTCAAAGGCACTTCGGAGTGCTACTCGCTTTGATGTGACTTAGGAATTTCAGCTGAGGCGTTTCTTCCATCTGAGCTGCATCTTAACATGGTCGCTGAGCGAAGCGGCCATCGACGGACGGCGTAGCGTCCACTGATTAGCCAACGTCACCTTGTCAATTTTCAAGGCAAGAAATCCTCCGTGTAAGATCTGGCCGACGGTTACAAGGAGCAGAAGTTTATCGATTGATTCATTTATCAGCTGTACCGAGCCGACTAGCGTCTTGGCGAACCATTTATGGGTAGATATCGAGGCCTCTGCACCTTCGGCTCGCTATTCGAGTTACGTTACTTGTTGATTATTGAAGAGTTTTTGAAGTACTACAGTAGGAACGGTAGCTTGAAACTCTAAGTAGTTCTAAATTCATGGATGAGTAATAGGGTTTACGCATCTTTTCTGAGACACAACTTCCTGAAATGGCCGCAAACCCGATTTACCATGACCTCGTTGACACAAGACATATAGTCAAATGGTTACCAATCGAATCCCCTTAGGAAAGATTGAACGTGATTGTGTTGCCACTCGCACCGGGTATTACGTTATGACCGCTTATGGATCCATAAAAGTTCACATCCCCTCTCGAACGTGGCCCTTCCTGAACAGCGCCGGAATTTGACGAAGATCTGTTCTTCCTTGCTCTAAGGCCGGTTTGCTCCAGTTCTTGTATCCAGCGACTCAACACACCACGAATTTGCCCATAGCCTGCATCCGATCGACCAATGAACTTAGTCATATCCCGGTGATTCGCGTTGATGGTGCAGCTATCGTACGCACTTAAGACTGCAGACCCGTCCTCAACTACCTTGCCAACGGTATCGTTCAGTCTGAGAGCCTCATAAAAGCAAAATATCTTAAGGTTCACGTTCCCGCGTCTTAACATGTGCTGAAAGTCCTCCTCAACTCTTTGCAAGTCCGCAGACCCCGGCTGCAGGTTTCACAAGATGTCTCTGTTTGTTCCCCGAAAGATATTCACATACTTGGCCACCGTATCGCCCCAGTGGGCTAAGTATGACCCGCCATGGGGAGTGCCCATGAAAATGACACCGAGTGTATTGAGCAAGATATTTTGAAGAGCTTCCCTCTTGTCACTTAAAACTAGAGCTTCCTCACAGACAAGACCGCCTAAGCTGTGAGCAACGAATATGATCGGCCTGGACTGAGTCTGCATCCGCTGATCGAGGATAGCATACGCCAGTGATTTGCCGTGGTCTGACAGCCTGTTCGACGATGCAATGGTCCAGAACCTGACAACGTCGGCATCGTAACCGAAGGTCATAATGCGGGCCTGTCGGAAGTCTTCCGGGAGAAGTCTCTGTGGCCAGAAAGTGCCGCTACGATGCGTCCACGTCTTTTCGCGGTTCCCAGTCAGGCCGTGTACGAACACGATGCTAAATGTACGTTAGCGGCACGGCCCAGCCAGATACACGATAGGCCAGAAGCGAGGCTAGGTGCAAAAAGTCACGGCTGTGGGGAGGCCGCCCGTCCTCTGTAGTATCTCCCTCCTGCTCTTACATATTTTCAAGATTGTACAAAGCATTCGCAACCTCTGGTGACCTGTTTGGTTTGACTAGAGATCAGGAGGTCCCCAGAGGTTGATTACCTCGTGCCCAGTCAAAGTCGAGCGGTGAATTTTTGCATCAACTACTGGAGGCTTACTCTACTTTAGCATCAGGAGGATCCGCCAAAACCTTCATTCCTATTTCACCATCGGTCGAATATCTTCACCTGTCAGCGTGTGAAGCAGGATCCCTCTATAGCGGAAAGCTTACAGATCCATGTCAGGACCGCTTGCATCAATGCCCGACCTGATTCCGACTTGGGAACCCCGTGAAAGGTTTGACCTTGTAAGAAGAGGCATATTTTGCGCAATGAATCTCCCTGAGACCGTGTAAGGAGACTCTGGTATTCTATGAAGGGTTTGATCGATTTGGCGATAAGCGCAGCCTGCTCAAGATTGCGGGGGGGCCCCCGCAAGTCACGAAGTACTACACCTGCTGTCGGGTGACAGCTCTCGTGGACGCCGACAGTATACCGTGCCACAGACCTAACGCTGATGTTCGGGACATGAGTTCTGAGTTTCACAGGGCATAAGACAGTGTATGAATGTCCCTGATTCTGGTCTCTCGTCCTACTATTTCTCCAGTAGAACCGTCACAAGCAATCTGAAAAGTCTGCGCCAGGGTCGCTCGAATGATATTTCTGCAGCAATCCAATGTTAGTCTCGGTTTCGACGTGCACAGTGAAAGAGAAAACAGATACATACGTTTTAGATCTCGGGAGTGCGCCGGAAAAGCAGATGTTCTTGTTTTGAATTGACTCCAAGATGCTCAAGCCGTCTGTGTCCTGTTACCACGCTGAAAGCAACCACATAATAGACGGGAGGTCGCCACAGGAGTTGATGCACAGTACACTTCGAGCCTAGACAAGCCCAATGTCTGGAACCCAATTTCACGGTCCGATCACGGCCAGGCACATAGTAGCGGGCGTCCAGGCAGAGACCGTTAATTTCAACCAATACAACGCTGTCTCGCAACCCGATGAGGACAAAGCTAGAGCATGTCGAAACGCTCTGTTTCTCACCGATCCTCAGATTGATCGGGAAAACCTCATCAGCATCAAAGGGAAGAGGGTCACTGGCACCTGCGAATGGATTAGAGAGAATAAAGTCTACAACTCTTGGTTGGAATCCGACAGGGGACTACTATGGATATCCGGCTCTCCAGGCAAAGGTAAAACAATGCTATCTACCTTCCTCACCGAGGAACTCGAGAAGCACGTGCAGGAGGTTCAGGGAATAGAGCTGCTCTTCTACTTTTGCAACCACCAAGATGAGAAGCGCAACACCGCGGCTGCTGTCCTCAGAGGACTCCTATATCAGATTACTACCCAACGGCCGAGCCTCACCAAGCATCTGCTGCCATACTTTGATACTCCGGAAAGAGCACAGTCCACTCTTGCGTCTCTTGACGCTCTCTGGATTATCTTCAAAAGCATCCTCCAACATCCCGATTTCGGTACAGCCTTCTGTGTTCTTGACGGCCTTGATGAATGCGATGAGGATTCAGTAAGCATATTCGTAGCGAAGCTTGTCGACCTTTTCTCACCAGGGACTTCACCAACGACGGCTGGAAGACTTAAGCTTGTGATTGTCAGCCGGGAAATCTCTGGGCTTCAGGGGTTCCCACGGGTGAAACTGGATCCTGATTTCAACGAGGAGGTCATCGGCGACATCGAAAGATTTATCTCTATCAAAGTTGAAGGACTTTCAAGGTTGGAAGGATTCAACGATGAGTTCCGCGCACACGTTCGCACCACCCTCTTAGAGCGTGCCGAAGGCACATTCCTATGGGTCGGCTTCGTGATGAACGAGCTGACTCGAAAAACGACACTTACAGATGTGGTGGACACTCTGCATAATATTCCCAAAGGGTTGCCCGCAGTTTATGGGCGCATGTTGCACCAGATTGAGAGCAGTCAACGGCACATTAGCTCTCTGATATTACGTTGGGTCACGATGGCGCTCCGCCCTCTAACATTACAAGAGTTGGCCACTGCTATCTCCATCCAATCGTCCGCTCTTCTTGGCAGCGATCAAGCCATTCGCGATCGAATCAGTCTGTGCCGGTCCTTTCTCAAGATTCACAAGAATGAAGTCAGCCTTATCCATCAATCGGCCAGGGACTACTTGTTGCGAGAAAAGCCTGATGATGATATCACACTGGAGGGATTTCGTATTGAGTCACAGAAGGCGCAATTCGAACTAGCACGAGCTTGTTTTGATTACATCCATCATAGTGCTTTGGCAAACGAGTATTTTGTAGACATTGAAGATATGCTAACCCAAGAAAAAGCTCCATTCTTAAGCTATGCAGCAATCCATTGGCCAAAGCACGCGAGATTTGCTTTTGACTATGTGGGCGAGTTATTTGACCCGTCACGTCCGTTCTTCGCGAAGATGTCTTCATTGCGCAAGAATTGGTGGAAAGTCTATCGGCCCAACTATCCATTTCGGGCCTACAACAACTCCCTATTACAAGTAACCTCCTATTTGGGGATTACCCTTTGGGTTACGAAGATATTGCGAACGCAAAACCGGATTTTTAGAGTCAACAAGCTCGTAAACGAGCGAGATAATGAGAGTCGGACTCCACTCTTCTATGCTGCTGCAGAAGGGCACGAAGCTGTGGTACGGCTGCTACTCAGCTACGGTGCTAACATTAACGCGCGAGCCAAATGGAGAGAGACAGCACTACATATAACAGTTTGGAGAGGACGGGAGGCGATAATACGACTGCTACTGGACCGCGGTGCTGACGTTGACGCGAAGTCAGACTTCGGGGAAACAGCGCTATTCAGTGCAGTTCTTAGTGGGAATGAGGCAGTAGTACAACTGTTGCTTGACCGCGGTGCCAAGGTTAACGTGCGAAATGGTCGCGGCGACACACCGTTATTCCATGCAGCTCGTCGTGGCAATGAAGCCATAGCAAGAATCTTGCTTGACCGCGGCGCCAATATCAATGTACAGAATAAAACGGGCTATATGTTGCTATACTGTGCAGTTATAGAACGGAACGAGGGGCTGACGAGGCTGCTGCTTGAGCGCGGTGCCAATATCAATATGAAGGATAGTATTGGCAGGACAGTGCTATTCTATGCAGCTACAAGAGGGAATGAGGGACTAATAAGGCTGCTACTTGACCGCGGTGCCGACATTCATGCGAGGGATGATATCCAAGAGACAGTGCTATTCTATGCAGCTAGAGGAGAGAATGAGGGACTAACAAGGCTGCTACTTGACCGAGGTGCTAACATTCATGCGAGGGATGATTTCCAAGAGACAGCGTTGTTCGAAGCAGCTGGATATGGGCACGGGGAAGTGATTAGGCTGCTCCTCGACTATGGTGCTGATATTCACGCGAAAAATATACACCAAGAGACGGCGTTATTCAAAGCAGCTTTCAAAGGGCATGGGGGACTGATCAGGCTGCTCCTCGACCGTGGCGCTGACATTGAGGCAATGGATATGAAGGGGTTGACAGCGCTAGAAAGAGTAAAAGCGTTGAAGTACAGTTCAAAGGACAAGCAGAGTGAGTACCAATCACAAAGGCTTGACGCGATGATTACGTTGCTGGAACAAGCTGCTGCACCTCGATAAAATCTGTTAATGTCACCCCTTAAATCAACCAGGCCCTACGTCAGGTTCAACTTTTTCTATGTTCCAGTCCAGTTGTTGGTTTATAGCGTGCATCTGACCTGGGATTCATATAGTAAGATTTCTTCTTTTGCGGTATATACTCAATTAATTCCAAGTTTTGACGGAATCTTCTGCACTACATATAAATTCTTGTTGGCCGATATCCCTTAATTTCAGCGCTACATATTCTTACGGCTACTCATTCAACCATGTCCCTTCACCAGTTCGAAAATAAACGGAGTGCCAAAGTCATCCGCTCTTGGACCGCTCCACCGAACTGACACCCGGGGCGTTAGTGCCATGATATGTAAGCCGGGACGGATGAAATCAGCGTGGTTCTTCATTTCCGTTGATTTGCTAGGAGAAAAGTAGTATACAGAGCGCAAGCAGAATTGCCAGCGGCCATTTTTCCCCATTGAGCGGCAGTGTGTAATCCTACGAGACTGAACGGAATAGACATTAAACCATTGCCGAGACCATGACGTGTGTTAGCTGCCACGGTATGTGATTGATGCTTCTCCAGGGAACCCAGCTTCGCGCGAGCCATGTTGCGGTCTAATAATTCAAGCATTAGTAAACATGGCCTGTATAGCTGACGTTTCTTTGGCATATGGTATAGATGAAAAACTTTCTAAGAGATTCCTTAGGTGCCGAGACTAAAGCATATTGCTTTATCGCCCATTGTATAGCATATTGAGTTACTGACTATTCTTCAACCGTCGGCACCACTTTCGCGTACCTCTTCTCGTTGCCATGATGAACTCGCTCCCGAAGACTTGGAACAGTGGTGGAAACGTCGGGATCGAGAGCCGCTGGAGCTGAGAGCACAAAGGTATCCGCGAATGCATGCTTTAGTATTGGAAGACATCTCCTTTCTTACAAACCTAACGTGGGATAATTGTGCCGGTTTGAGTCTGGCTGTCTGGAGGTGGATGTCCAAGACTTTTGCCGCCATCAAGCGACTGATATCACGTGAGCAAGTGCTGCTGTCGCCCTTCAGGGATCCTTTCTGTTGTAAGCGCTCAGGGACACCGGGCGTACTCTGCAGGACAGAGTCTCGACCATGGTGTACTTCTAGGTACTCAAATGTTAATTGAATTAATTTATCCCACCCCCAAGCTTACCTTTGTCCAAATCCTATGGATACCTCTTTTCACACCACAACCCCACGCATTCCAAGCAAACTTCATAGAATGCCAGGCGAAAACAACCTGAAACTCGATCCCGGTTCCACATGGTGGAGCCTCCTGGCAGAGACATACGTACTCTAGCTCCCCGCGGGTATGAAAGGGAGCTAAAATCTGACAGAACCAGGAAGACGGATGTGATATTGATGCATTGTTGCACTGGGATCTTGATACTTACTGTCAGGGAGGTCAGTACCTGGTAGTTGGTGCTGAGTTGTGCGTTGGATATGGTACAGTACGGCGTAGATGGGTTAGTGCCAAAGCTCCCACCTGCTCTGCGCCTGAGTAGTCTGATGCTATCAAAATGCATTATTGTCTTGCACATACGCGTTGCTGAGTCCAGTTAGTAGCGTAAGACTTTTCACCGCATCATCCAAGCTGCGCAGCGCTCAATCCTACTACTGATCACTACACCGCCCAATTTCAGTTGCTGCCCTAAGATCCTACCTTCCATCTAACAGCGACGTACGTACCCAATAATAGCACTGCGGTCTGTGTATGAATGTCCCGTCCGTGCCGCCCATCTAACTCCATAGTTATCAGATCCCGGAGACCCCTCCGAAGCGCTTACCCTTTACTCAAACCCCCTGCTGCCGCCATCTTCCCCACCGGCATCGTGAAGTTTCCAACCGTGCCAACCCAAGGCTATATTAGCTCTATTATAGCTCCCGCTTTCCCACGCCGTTTCACCTGCAGCACCTTAATTCCTTAGCTATGTCGTACAAAAACTAAGCTTACCACTTCTTAACGGTCTTCCAAGCTAAGGTAAAGCAAGACCCGGCGGCATCCCTAGGCCGCCAACTCGCGCAAGTTCTTCGGTACCAGCCCCGCTTGCTTGGGATGCACTACTGTAAGGCTGGGCCGTTCTCTTATTATTAATATCTGATGGGATTCTCACTGTGGCCCTTGTTCCTTGAACCGCGTGGCATATGTAGGAAAGTACCTAGGGAGGCGGACCCAACTTGAGATGCCGTCAATGAACTAAGGGACTCTGCACTAAGATGTAGCAAGTGATGATAACGACGCAATTTCATGCCAAACTCATCTAACGCAAAGTTCGCTTCAATTCTCATCTTTGAGCACATACCAGTACTCAACCGGCGCGTGCTTCCTTAAAATGCCCACCTCTAGCACCGGCAAATGAAACCCGCTATCTTCTCCTGAAACAACCACCGAAAATGATACACCATCTAAATAACCACCATGCGTCCATATGAGCCTCGGAGAAAATGCAAACGCCATTCTTTGCTCGGGGTATTTTTGGGGGAACAGAAGAAGCTGCCGTGAAGATGATCACTGAGCAGCTTTTGGGATGCTATGGGCGGTGATCCTACTTTTTCCGTAACACTGTCCTGATCGCCTATCTGGGTTCTAACCAGCGCATAAATGCAGAGAGGCGAGATGAGGGCGCAGTCACCGCGGTGTGCAATGTGCACTATAGGATATTCGATTCAACTTTGAGAGCCAGCCGCGGGATCTAGTCACCGACGCTATTGCTGGAAGTTGTTCTGCGCAGTTTCAGGCGCTGTGACCGTCAGCATGTCTTCCTCTACTTGACCGCAGGAGCTTACTCACGCTGCTGGTACATTTGGTTGTTCGGTGCGTACGGTGACTGCGGGTAGTTGTTGTACATGTGGTTGTTGGCGTACTGTGGCATTCCCTCAATAGGAGCACCAGGCGGGCCGTACTGCGGTGGGACTTGACCACTAGCAGGTGTGTAGCCTATTGGTGGTAATTGAGGCCTTACACCAGGAGGGTATGTGCTTGACGAGGGCTGCGACCCATCCGCGACGGGTGTCCCATCTACTTGATTTTGCTGCGCCGCTTGTCGTTGTCTATCCTCTTCAGCCTTCCGCTGATTCTCCTCCTCTTTCTTGCGTGCCTTCCACTCTTTTCGAATTTCCTTGAATTCTAAATGGAGTGGTCAGTATAAGTTGGAGAGCAAGGGCGTTTAGCAATGTTTTGGGTGCTTGTGCATGGAATCGCCCTAAACTAGCTCCCGCAAGTGATGCCGAAGGAACGGATCAGGATGAAGCTAGTGATTAAGGCTGCCCAAGCACCAGGACCGGTTTTTGGCCTTATGCGGTAACAACGTTGGTGCACTTTGAATCACAACTAGGAACTCTGGAGAACTTACCTTCAGGCGTGCGTTTGGTTCCGTGCGACTGCATTGTAACGTGCGCATTGAGATGATTCAGCGTGCCGTATGCCTTTTCGCATCCATTCCAACCACATTTGTACATCCTCTCTATCTCTTCATATCTCCGCCGCGGCCGCTTGTGTTGTTGTGCGCCAGGGATCGGGACGAAGGAGTACACGGTCGAGAGGGGGTGGCCACCCTGGTAATAATAGTTGGGGTAAGAATACGTACCAGCAGGTGCCACGGCAGGCGCGGTCGCACTTACTGGAGGAGGCCTTTGGCCAGCTGCAAGCATTGGTGGAGGACCGGCTGCCTGTGGCGGCGGAGGTCCGTAATGGCCTGGTATACCATGAGGATACGCGCCTGGATGATGTGACCACTCCGGCCTTCCATATATCTGCGCTGGGTGTTGTGGATAATGTGCCATGTCGTGTGGCGCACTGTATGGCGCGTAAGGATTGTGAGGAGGATAGGTAGGACTCGTCGTTGCTATCGAAGGATCTATAGGTACGTCGCCGTTAGAATTGGCGTTGTGTGCATTGTGATGGTTGTTTTGCTGGCCATCTGGCAAGGACAGAGACGGACTTGACGTTTGTGCCATGTTGCCAGGGTTCCCACTCTGACCGCTGGATTGCTGGTATCTCTGCGCAGCGTCTGGGTACGGCCGCTGCAGGTACTCCGGATATGATCCCGAACGCGCTGATGAAGGGTTCAAGCCGTATTCCGAGGTAGGTGTTGCGGACGAGGAGAAGTTTGCCGGATGAAGCTTCTGGTCGGGATATTGCGCAGCAGATGCTTGATCTGCAGAGGAACCTTCAGACTGAGGTTCGTTGTGCGATGAGTAGGGCGAGCTCAAACCTGACTGCGGATATTCCGACTGCCTACCGTCCATAGGCTGGTGGTGGTGGTAACCGTTCACGTACGGCGTGCGGCTCCCAACGCTGTGAGGATAGCCGTTGGACTGATGCGCTGGATGTGTAGCGTAGGCTGTGGACATGCTATGGCTAGCAGCCTGCACTGAGCAATCCGGCCAGGGCTTGTGGATGTCGAAGTACAGGAGCTGCGGGGACTAAAAGAGACGAGTGTGAAGCTCCCGAGGCGGTGGGTAAGGTATGGTGTCAGGTACAAGTTGGTGCGACCCTAGGGTGGATGGTATGCAGGACGGGTTGCTTCGCTCCGTTGTCTCAGCTCTAGACGAAGCTTGAGCAGGTGCTGGCTAGAGAGCTGCACCTTTCCCGATTATGCAAGGTGAGAGTAGTAGGGCGAGGAGATCGTAGCGCGGTGCCAGGAGTGAAACGTGGGGGGGAGGATGCTTGACTTGTAGTAGCGCGAGGCACTTGGCTTGTTGCTGCTTAGGTAGGTGTCTGATGGCTTGACGCAGCCGATGCGGTGGGCTGGGCCGGTAGGATGAAGTAACGTAGCGGCCGGTGATTAGGTGATTTGGTGATTTGAGAAACTGTGATTGTTTCGTGGCTTTCGCCCTCGTGGCGCGCCGGGGGGCAACGATTTGACAGATCCTGAATGTGATGAAGGCAAAATGGCAACGCGGTGTTTAGCACGCCCGATGAGGTAATCAGCCCTTCGGCGCTAGGTACCGTATTAAGGTACCTCAGAATAGCCTACTACCTAGGTAGCGATGGCAGGCACCGGGCGGTCGACGGTAGGTTGTTGTTAGGTTGTTAGTTAGGAGTTAAGGGAGTGCCAAATAACGGGTTAGGTACGAGGCCACGAGGTTTAGAGCTGTGCGGAGGCTAGCAGAGTACCGAGTCGATAGTAGTGGGAAATGCTAAATTATGCACGAGCAGCAGCCAGCACCGATGGGAATAAAAAGGGTCTTTTGCGACTGTCCCCACTCCACGCGGTGAAAAGACCACGGCGGGATGGCGTTCCCGTGACCAGGGAGTCTGACAGATACTTACAGACTCCTTTTCATGCAACTCCCATGTAACAACGATGATTCAGGGCGATCTGTGGGACAGTTGCACGCATCATGCAGTCAGTGTGGAGAATGCCGCAAATTTGCAATGAGGTACTCCGTACCGCCACGGCGAGACAGCTGGTACTCACGGTACTCTGTCGAGTACTGCGCTCTTATTGGATGAATGATTTGAGAATGTCTCGGGGCTGCGAGTGTTACCCCCCTTTGACACGATGGCTAGAACCACAAGAGAACCCACACGTAGCCTGTGGAGCTGGCAGCCTCATGCATCGAAATGTAGATACTTACTACTCGTACGGTCTCCCCTCGGCCCTTCTCACTCTACTTTGCACCTTCCTCTCTTGGCGATGACACGCCGTGATGAAACCCTGGGAGACAATGCAAAATGTTCAGATGGCAATCCGACAACCCGATAGGTTGGTCCCCGGCGTGTAGATCGCGGCAAGCTCGGCGAATGGTTGTTATTTGGTTGTGGGTTCACAGTGCGAGGCGCTAGCATTGTTGTTTGACAGGATCTACCTGACATGTAACCAGTCGACGGCAGTGGTAAACTGACAATTTGACCGAGGAGGTGGCTGGCTGAATATCAAAATGCAGGGGGAGTGTTGCTACGGAGTCAGTCATGCACGACAGTTCACCGGCTAGACCCCCATGTTTGAGGTAAGGGAAACAATAATATTGATCGACGACGACTTCCCGGCGCCAGCCACTCGTCGCATCCTGCAGCGGGCCAGCGGAGGCGAGGCCTGCACGCGAACAGCGGGTGTGATGTGTAGCTTGGTTAACGTAATAAGTTTGATAGATTGGCGAAGGGATTGAGGCTCCCCAGCCCTGGAAGATGCCCGGTGGTGCTAAGGCCTAGAGCAGCTAGATACAGCGACCGGTGTGCTCTTGGTAGCTGAGTTTATTTCCACGGTTAAAGAGAGCTCGCCGGTCGGCGATTATCCACACTAAAGCTTTGATATGTATTGACTCGCGCACCGGGGAAACACGTAACATTAAACCGCAACCTGCAGTTCATGCCAGGGGTGTTTTCCTTCAGGAAGCTTCAACACTCTGCACCATTCTATTGCCCGCATATGTCTAGCACATGATGAGGGTGAAGGATCAATTGCCGCAGCAGTACCTTACAGATCGCTGGGCCTGGATTGCACTTATTATTGGCATTTGTCCTACCGGCCAATAATCTCACCCCCGGAGATGAGGCCTGTTGCATCAGGGAGCGACAGCTCTAGGATTACTCATCAGTCCTGCAGGAGTTGCATCCCGGTCATTCATCCTCGTGGCCGCCCCGGACATTGATTCGAGGTAAAGAAGCCGAGGCATTTTACGCACGTCGAGTCCACCAAATCCTAGGATTTGTCATACCGGGAATAGGACCTTGTAGCTTCTCGGCAGGCCGTCGTCATCGTGCGTATCACATGCATCTAGAAGTCTCTCAAGTTAACGTTGAAGGAGACGACTGTAAGGCATGGTGTAGCGACCACCTCAGGCAGAGTCTGTGCACAGAGACCGCGAAGCAGAAACATTTGGTATCAGTCTATAGAGCTATCTAGTGAAAGGCAAATGATACAAGACATAGCCTCAGTTCCGAAACCTGAAATCGCTGAACGCCTTTCCCACCACATGATACGCCGGACCCAGCCATAATGTAGTGTGATGCAAAGTTAGGATGAAACAAGAGATTGCCCTGCTGTGATGAAAGCACACCCGGACTAATGTCCTTTTCGAATCCGGAGGTCTATATGTCAACTTCAAACTCCCAGAAGTGATCAATTATCGAAGCAAGGTTTCGCAGTTGGCGGATGTTTACCAGCGGCGGCCACCCATAGGAGCACCATTGGCACCACTGAAACCACCTACTCACAATAGAGTCAGATATCAGACATAATATCAATACAGTAACGGAACTTACCTCCACGGCCACCGCCCCGACCACGACTGGGTCCATAGCGACCACTGCCGCCGCCACCACCACCGCCATAGCGGGCCATCTCCATCAAACGAGGATCTATCTGCTGCTTGGACTCCGTGAGTACCGCAATCAGATCACGAGCCTGTTTCGAATCTGTTGCAACAGTTAGCAAGGATTCAGCTAGGCAGGGCGGACGAGAACCTACTGTCAGTCGTGAAGAAGGTGATGGCGGTGCCTTTGGCACCCGCCCGACCAGTTCTGCCGATACGGTGAACATAGTCTTCCGAGTTGTTCGGGTAGTCATAGTTCAGGACATGCGTAATGTCGCGAACATCTTTGGTTCATGGGTTAGCAAGCTGAAGGTAAGTAATGTGTAGAGCAAATGATGGATTGATTCCAGTTGTCAATCACGTGAAACTCCAGATGCTAGATGCATCACTCCATGCGCCGGTGGAAGTACCGAAAATCATACTATCCGAGTCGTAGGCTGTGAGCTTCTCATAATCTCAGGATTCCTGGACACACGCAGCTTGAACAAGTCCAAGGTATGCAATCCCGCTTCTCAACCTTGCAGTGAGCACAAAGGCGGAATACGTACGAAGTAAACTTCGCCGCGAGGGAAGTCCAAGTACCCTGATAGGAAAGAAACGAACACGGACAGCCCTGGACAAGGTTATGTACGGTAAGTGCGCACGAGTGGCGAGAGTAATGCACCGTTGCCGAGTCACGTAAAGGCAAGCAGGAAAGGGAGTAAGGATTGGGGAAGGGAAGGGGGAGGGAAAGGAGGTTTGCGTTTGATCATACCAATACCACGCGAAGCTACATCTGTAGCTACCATGATGGGGCTTTTGCCAGTCTTGAACTCATTGAGCACCCAGTCGCGCTCGTTTTGTTGCTTGTCACCGTGAATGGCTATGACGTTGTTAGTGATCAGCTCAAAGAATGACATTGGTGCAGCTTACATAGCGCTGGCCAACCGTCTTGGCGAAGGAATCGAGTAATCTCGTCTGCGACACGCTTGGTTCCGGTGAAGATTAGGACCTTGTTGTTCTTGTCGTCCATTATACGTTCTAGATGTTTCGTCATGCGATCTCGCTTCTCAAACTCAGATACTACTTCAACGATCTGAGTGATACGGTGGTTAGCTGAAAGGTCCATCGATCCAATATTGACCTGGATAAAGTCCGACAGATAGTCGGATGCAAGTTGGCGAACGTCCTTGGGCCAAGTAGCGGACCACATGAGGGTTTGACGGTCTGGGCGGATTTGGCCTATGATCTTCCTGATTTGCGGCTCGAAGCCCATGTCCAACATACGGTCAGCCTCATCAAGGACTAAGTAGGTAACACGCCTCAGATTAGTCTTGCCAGCTTCCAGCATATCGATGAGGCGACCTGGGGTGGCGATGCACACCTCGACGCCACGAGCGAGATCGCGTATCTGTGCACCTTTGGGCACACCCCCGTAGACGCAGGTATTGCGAATGCGAGAGGACTTTCCAAACTTGCTCATCTCCTGTTGAATCTGAACAGCCAGCTCTCGCGTCGGTGCAAGGATGAGAACAATGGGTCCATCTCCTGGGGCAAGAAGAGGCTGTGCGTTAATGTGTACGATGGCTGGTAGACAATACGTGAGCGTCTTCCCAGAGCCGGTCTCGGCAATACCAACAACGTCGCGTCCGGTAAGAGCCATAGGCCAACCCTGTGATTGGATTGGTGTCGGCTTCGTAAAGCCTTGGGCTTTGACTTCGCCCATAACGTATGTAGGAAATCCAGCCTCGTCGAAAGTCTCAACGGGTTTCGGTATATTGGTCCCCTGGGTGGAAATTTGGTGTACTCTCCTGAAGGCGTCCACTTCGCTTTGGGAACGTCGGGCTACCGCTTCGTCCTCTTTGTAGAAATGTTTTTCGAATTTCGGAAGTGTAGCGAGGTCTGTGACTTGGTTAGTAAGGGTCACTCCGGCTCTGGCAGCAGACTTACCCCAGTTCTGCTTCTGCAGGTTAGCGCCGAGGTTCGACATTCTGTCGCCTCCTCCGGCACCGCCGTACCCACTGCCACCGCCATAGAAGCCGCCATTCGAGTATCCGTTGGAATTTCCATTAGTGTAACCGTTGGTACCATTACTGTATCTGATTCAAAGTTAGCAAAGTACGGAGAATAGCGCTGCACATCCAGAAAGAGTAAGTAGAGGGCAGGCTGAGGCCAAACGCGTGCAAAACCAAAGCAAAAGTGACATTTGCAGACTGCCTCGCGAAGTCATAAACCGTAGGTATCGTACCCGTTGGAATAATCGTTGGAGTAGCTGTTTGAGCCGTAACCACGGCTTGAAGAATCGTACCCGTTCGAATATCCTCCACCATTAGTGTAAGTCCCTCCTCCGCTGCCACCGCGAGAAGCACCGTAACCTCCTCCGTACGACATGGTTTGCGACGGGCGTGCAGTAAAGACTGTTCGGATTTACAACGCGCACAAAGGTCAAGCGAGGTTCGTAGAGTGAGACTGAACACTAAAGGCTCCGATAGTGTCAACAACTACGGCGTATGGAGAGGATGATGGTAGTTGAGAAGGAAGGAGAGGAGGATGAGTGAACGACGAAATTGTGTCAAGCAGGAGGCAACCGTTTGTTAAGGTGAGATTTTCTGCAACTAAACGGAGCGCTAATCCGGAAAGAGTTAGCCGAACTCAGCCTTACACCGGCTTCATCTTGATCTTGAGCCCTGGCCCTTTCACCAGTAAGGCACGGCAAAGGTGACATAAAGCCGGCCTAATGTTTTCACTTACTGTAGGACAACTCGCATCCAATATCGTGTTGGAGGCTGGAAAGAGGTGAAGCATTAGAACGCGAGTGAAGTATCGATGTACTAACTTATCCGATGATACCAGCGGGCCCTGGGAGGTTGTGATGCTTGCACCTGCTTCATACGAAGCTTCACAGTGCTTGCCTCTCCGCCGAAACATAAACCGAGTGCTGGCTGTACATCAACTCTCAGCAGCGACATCACATTATTACAGATGCCAATCCATTCTCTAGGGACAGCGCCTAATCTCTCGGTTATCCACTCCCCAATCCGATATCCCAGAATGACGCCTCCATCTGTTCATTTGTTAGTCGTAGCTCGGGAGCATAAGTCGGCCTGCGCAACATACATGGGTGACACGAATGAAGATCTCTACTAGCTCCTCGATCCTGCTCGGTGACTGCTTCACGGCGTGCTTTTCCAACAATGCTAGTAAAGACCGATTAGCATACCCTTTGCTCCCGAATCACTTCCAGGAAGCACACCTGATCCTTTTTCTACCGCCTGGACATAGTCATCTGCGACGTAGTTCTCAATCCACTTCCAATAGGTATTACCTTCTCGCTTCGTCTGGGGATCATCGTATAAACGGCGGGCGACAGCACCATAACCGATCAGGCAAGCTGCGAGCGCCATCTGGAGGGCGAGCCAGTCTTCCGACTGTCCTATATCAAGTATGTATCTGGGACATGTCAATTGAGTGTTACACCACATCTGTCTTTCTACAGCTCGCCTCGTATATGCCACGCATGCTGTATACACATTAGTCTCGGAAATACAAACCGGGAACTTCTAGAGTTCACGGCTTACCTTGGCTCTCTTCTTGACTCTCGATATCTGCTTTGGTAAGGCCGAATTCTTCGCAGTAGGCCAAATGCAGACTCATTTCCTCGTGTATGTGGTTTACTATGGAAGCAGACTGCCGATGAGCGTATGGAAAACCTGCGGAATATAGAGATAACTCTACCATTGCTATATCGTCCACAGTCTTCGCCTTGTAGGCCGCTAGAGCGTTGGCTCGAGCGAAATGTACCTGGAAGTCCTCAGCGTCTGCAAGATGCCGTGCCAGAGCGGCTTCTTACAAGATATAGATAATCTTGGACCAAGTACTGTTTGAACCCTTCAACAGGCAAGACCCCACTCGCTAGCTGCTTGACAAAGCTATGTTCAGTGTATGTTTTCCACACTGTCCGGACATCCTCTTGATCAAGCAGATACTCAATAAAGTGGCCTCTAGACGCGGATATTAGTGCGGATGCTGCAGCGGTGTGTGTTCAGGCCACCTACGGAGCGAAGGGTAACGTATAGGTGGAATGGAAGTGGTTAATAGGCCCACTACCCTTGCCGATATCTTTACTCTTCCTTATCCCCGCGTCCACATAGTAGCGCGCAAGCTTGACTGCTTGTCTCATCTGATGACCTGACGCTAGATTGCAGGCAATCGCAGCTGCGCTAAGTGTCAGCTTTTGTAATTAACTCTCACGGCACTTTCTCACCTACAGGCCAAGCTGCACCCTGTCCCATGCGTATTTTTCGAATCAACGTATTCACTTTCGAGCAGAAAGGGCTCATTGCCTCCATAGAGCACATCAACGACGATATGCTTCTCCGCCTGTTCGGATGACACAACCCTGCCTCTTGTGAAAGGCAGATGGCCACCTTTCAGCAGAACCCATTTAGGCCCGAGGCTATGCACAGATTTGGCAATCTTAACGAGATCGTCACGGCTTTCGATTTGTGTAGCTTCTCTACCGGCCATTTTCAGAAGAAGTTGAGCTTCAGGAAGGTTTGGAGTAAGGACTGTGGACAATGGCACGAGATCCTCAAGCAAGGTCTGGACTGCATCTTCTGGTAGTAGTTGCGCTCCTGTAGTGGCCACCATAACCTGACAGGTATCAGGCTTAATTTGAATAAGATGAGGTGCTGGCTTACCGGATCAATCACAGAAACGGATAAATTGTGGCTGCGAATGGCTTCTGCCACAACACGAATGGTGTCTGCTGAGGCAAGCATCCCTAAATTCTACTTAGAGTAGAACAAACTTGTACTGGGAACGCTTCATTTGCTTATGTACCAGTTTTTACTACATCGACTCCGATATCTTCTACGCAAGCTTGAATTTGCTTCTTTACAAAACAAGGGGGTATTTGATGGATACCCAAAACACCTTGCGTATTCTGCGCAGTGAGGGCAGTTGTGGCTGTCATTGCATAGCATCCATGAGCAGCAATGACTTTTTGGTCTGCCTCCAGGCCCCTGCAAAGTTGTTCATCTCCTGTCTCAATTCCACAGCTTGGACAAATACTTACGCTCCTCCAGAACTGTCGGAACCCGCGATAACCAATACGCGTTTGGTCGCCATAATCGTGGCTTGAAAGCAAGCAATGTCTGGTTGGTGCGAACGTTGTGTGTGTCGATCGTACAGGGCTAGCAGAGCGACGTCATCGGTCCGCAGCCGGAGCACGCTGGTCATCTGGTCGCTCTCGGACAGTACCAGAGGCGTAATACTGGTAGAACTGTGAAACCAAAGAATTCAGTCCGAGTCACTGCCTTCATATTCCGACATATCAGGATCTGGAGCAGGTTAAAACAGATTGGTGTGCAGGCACAGCAACGGAGCTTACCTCTCCATAACTGGTACTCGAATCTACCACCAACTTTCTCTGCTAGGGCCTCGCGAACCAAGAGTTGCTCCTCTTCGCTAAGCCGGCCTTCGACACTCGCTAAGTCCACACTCATAACGAGACCTTGGTTTCCAAGTCCAAGGTGAGAGATAAACTCTAGCAGGCCATCAACTGTAAAGCTAGTCATGCCCATGAAGCTGATGCTTCGAAGGTTCTTGAGCAACCCAGTGGTCTGATACAGGACAGCATCCGTAATGCCAAAGCCACCAACATAGAGGTCCTCGAGCTCTAACAGGTTTTGCATGAGAGAAATGATGTTTTCGTCTCGGAAGTAGTCCGATACTCCGCCCAGTCTCAGCTCTTCCAAAAGGGTCAGGCGCAAGAGTGACTCGACAAGGACATCAATGTCATCCCGCACGACGCCATCACTGTCGCCTCGAAGAAAGAGACTATGGAGGCCCTCCTGGTGAGCTAAGGCTCGGTGGAAGTCTCTGTGATCTTTGACAATGTATCCGTTAAGCTCCAGCTTTCGTAGGCGTACGTTGTCGCTCAGTAGTACTGGCAGAAGCATAGCTGGGCCAGATATGAATCGACTAAGTGTAATTTGCTTGAGTTGGGCACACGTGCTAAGCCAGGTAATGATCTCCAAGAAAACGTCGTTGTGGACAGCCTCGAGGTCGACGGTTCCATGTTTGTCAATGAGCTCTAGCGTTTCGAGCGAGTTACATCCTTTTAGACAGGCTAGTGCCGGTAGTGCTTCCGGGTTCAGTTCTGTAAGCCTGAGCTCTCGTAGTGACGACCCATGTTTGCTGAGTGCAAGGAATGTTTCACGGCCAAGATTGGATGTGCTAAGGATTCGGAAGAAGGTCATAACGTTGTGAGGCAGGCCATTCAAGAAGGCGGCAAGCAGAGCATCGCTGCTTTCGTTCGCCCTCGGAAAATCTTAGTCTAGCGTTGTCGGAGTATGTCCAGTACGGGCTTACCAAACATATATGCTCAAAGCACTGAAATATGGGCAGTAAACGTGAATAGCTCGCTGGACTTCCGCTGACGCTAGTGTCTCGCCATCCCAGAGCTCCAGGCGCCGCAGCCTTGGAAGTTTTGGTGCCCACCGTAGCAGGGAGGTATGTATGACTAACGCGAAAATTTATGAGCAGGTGTGAAGACGTTGCTGGGTAGCGGTCTTACTGTTTCCAAACAGCTGCTCCAGTGTTGGCGCGTTCTCAATTATAGCTAAGGGACGTCAGCACATGTGAGAGCTGGAAGGGACGAAAATACACGAACCTCCGCCGAGTTCATTGACTATCAAGGGTATATCGAGTCTCCGTAAGACTCCAGTCGCTACCCGCTTCGATGGTGTGACAATTTGTAGGTAGAAGCTTGAGAGCGGCTCCGAGAAGAAGTGCCTGCTGCACTTAGTACATCGCACACATCAGCAGCATGAGACTCACTGTAGTATTCTGCCCTTAAACTTATCATCCTCGAGCAAATAAGAAAGGTCTCTTAGATCCAGCACTTTAATGTAGCGGCAGTAGGGGTACAATGTCTTCTGCATGCTGGAGAGGATGATAGATCGCCATAGAATGGACCACTTTTGAACGACTAGCTCCTGCTGAGCTATAGGAAGCGTTTCATTGCCTCCAACTACGGGGGATCGATTGTGAGTACTGATGAAGTGCAAGTTAATATGTCAAGACCTCTTGAGGTACTCAAATTTCTTACCGATAGAGTCCTGTTAGAGCGGATGGAGCTAGATGCTTGCCGGCAAGTGCGCAATTAAACAGTGTAGGAAACTCGTCCTGTTCAGACAGCTCGATACATATCAAATGTAAGATATCTTCCGGCAATGTAGCAGTCATCTCGAACAGCTTTTGAAGAGTTGTGTGCTACAAGTCCTGTTGCTCTGGTGGAGGCCGCAGGATAGTACGGCTGACGTCAACACGGACGCGCTCGCTTCTCTACGACGCGATCCCAAAACTTGCCTCACTGAGAGTAGAGGATGGTGATACTTAACTTCACGCTCACACCTTTAGCGGTTGGACATCTGCATGATGCTCTTGTATGTCTTTCGAAGTTCGGCGACTCGGTCTCGATCGAAGCGCGCCCGAATAGCGTATGTTCTATGCTCACCAAATGGATTTCCGTCCGGACGACTAATATACGTTCGCTTTACAGCTAGCGTTGACCGCGCTGAACACGTCCAAAACTGCATATGCTTCCTTTGTTCTGGATGCAGCTTCTTTCTTTTCTCGGTACGAATTCTCCATACCATCCGGGGAAAAGAATGACCGGTTTACATGCCTGATGTACAACAAGGTTAGACTTTCTGCTGCATTTCAAAAATATCCTGGTGAACATTGTGTAGGCCTTACTGTCCGTATTCAAAAGCCGCCCAGATGAGTCTAAAGGAAGAGAAGGAGCAATTGAAAGATGCGAGGTCAGCATCCAAGGCCGACCTGAGAAAATCGAATGCCGCCTCATTGTCACGATGGTGTGCAGAATTGGTCTGGTGCAACCCCCGTTGGCGCGGGTGACCTGCAACTGAGAATTTGGTATAGGCGTTACGAAGACCTACAGATTGACTTATGAAGCAACCGAAGTCATGCACGCGCTGTTTGATAAAAGCGCGGCCCGCAACGTCTGGACTATTTCTTCGCGCCTACTAAAGGAGTTTATGGAACACTTTGGGCCAAAGACGGAGCAGCTGGACATCTATTCAGAAGAGCAACGAGCCACGTTCACAAGCTACACGGAGAAAATCCAGGACGGGAAGGGTACGTTGCTGCCATCTCCCCGTCGAAATTTTACACCGAAGTATAGACTAAGCTTCTATACGCAGAGGTTCTCAAGCAACCCTTACAAACATCGGTGTCAATTGACACCCAGAGCTTTGAGGTATTCACTGTGGAGAGTCAGCTGCATATTGCCATCAGTGTCAAAGACTTCAAGGCTATCGTGACACATGCAGATTCCATGAAGAAAAGCTTGACTGCACGATATTCCCAGCCTACACGCCCACTGCAATTCAGCTATGGTATGGACGGTATGCAATGCGAGTTCACTCTCATGACAATTGGCGACTTCCGAGGCACACCTGCCCCAAGCATTGCCCGTGGTCAGACCGCCTCTAGCCAACAGACGACTCGAACAAGCCGCCTCCCAACCCCGGCGCAATCAGGCGCTAGAAAGGCGCATTCTGATATGCCGCCCCCACTACATCCTGCTTCACGCACCAACTCACGACTGCGCCCTCGAACCGGGAGCGCTCAGACGGCATCAGTGCAACGTGGCGAATCTCGTGAATCAGAAGGCCTTTTCGTAGCGTCCGGGGGCAACGACCGGCGATGGGATCCGATAGAGTACAGAGACGACGACGAGGAGATGCTTGGCTGGGATGCAAGCGACAACGTAAGTCTGTAACTGGCAACGGAAAGCTCCTTTTTCTGACTAGCTACAGGACCGACAATTTCAACCAACTTTTCAAGATTCGGCTGCGGGTAATCAGGCACAAGTGCCAGTTGTGGAGCGGCGCCCTCAGATACAAGGGGTTGAACCAACGCAAAGAGTCTCCGAGGTGAGTTTGACAACATCGCTGTACGTGCGCTTGCTGACGATGAATTCTAGATTCGCGGTCTTTTCGATGACTGATAATATGACGCCAGTGTTGCAAACAGCAAGTGTGAGCCTTGCAAGGCAGTACGACGTGCTGTTTTCTTACCGTCTGCATAAGTTCCCAAGTCCTACTGAGGCGTGACTATGCGAAGTTATGCAGCATGGCTATTCTTGATAACTCGAACTCCGTCCGGGAACCGATATCAGCCGGGTTGCCACCTGTCAGTAGAGCAACTTCCGACTCAGTCTAGAGCTGTTAGTATGCCGGACCGCGTGAATCAACCTTAGCCACCGATAGCGGACGTTGATTTTGCATGTATCCATGACGTGGCGCACCCGGCCCAAACGGCTTGAGCAGTTCCGTCAACATCCAGGACATTCCAAAGACCTTGACCGTCACTAGGACCATTGTTAGGTATTGCGCAGTTGCCATGTTCGTTCCACCCCCATGCAACGACTGTACCTGAGCTTGTCTTGGCAACCACATGTTCACTGCCGACAGCGATACTGTCGATCCCGGGCAGACCTTGAGGAGCTAGCTGTTTATGATCGTTTCTTCCCCACGACTGAACCGTACCGTTTCCATTCAACGCATGAACGCCACTCCAACTGGCAGCAAGGTCTTTCCAATTTTCAGCGGGGTTGGGTACCTGAGAAATCCCGAAAGCCTTGGAGGAACCAAGAAAACAGAAGGCGCCGCCGTTTTCATTATATGGACCGGCAAGCAACGTAAATTCTCGCCCGCAGACAGCACGGAGCACCTTGAATTGCGCATGTATCTTCCGCGGCACCCATACGTTCTCGACAGGAGCTCCCAACTGACCTTTTCGTCCGGCTCCCCATCCATAAACTGTTCCGTTAGAGAGGACCGCGACAGTATGACTCATGCTAGCTGCCAGATCAACGATCTCAGTCCCTTTGGGCGGAAAGTCAAAAACCTCTTGCGGAATACTCAAGTGGGTAGAGGCCCTGCCTTGTCCCAGCTCCCCTTTGCTGCCTGTACCACAGGTAAATAGCCGGTCATCTTCATTCATAAAAGTAGAAGCCTCCCAAGTCGCGGAACAATTCTTGAATTTTGTAATCTTTTCATCCCCAATACTGATACTAACTCGTCGAAAGGTACTGATTGAGGCTAGGTTAAGGTCTAAGCCGCATCTTCCATCACTATTCTGCCCAACAGCATATAGGGAGCCGTCATTGAATAGTATCAGGGTATGATTGCCTCCAGCCGCAATTTTGCGTGGCTCTAGTGAGCTTACGTCGTCCTCAAACTGTGCTCTACAGGGAAGTGATACATCTTTTTGATGACCCAAACCAAGTTGTCCGGAGCCGTTGGAACCAAGAGCGTAGATTAGATTAGACATAATTCACAAAGGGGAAGGCCAGGGCTGAGAAGCGTTTGCAATGGAAGAAGCGGCGTGGTGAGCCCGTAATAACATTTTTCTGGCGACTGGCAGTCTTATAGTTAGCTATGTTTGCTGTCTTATATTTTGCATTTCTTAATGATCTACGTAAACCCAAACATATAGCAAAGTGTAAATAACTACATACACATGACACATCGTACTCGCCATAGGGCGGACGTAAAGAGTCTGACAGTGTCCATTTTGGGCTTAGCGCTTTCGCTTAGCCGTTGCGGCACACTCCTGGTTTTGAAGGAATATCTGAACAACCAGGCGACGACGACGATTGTTACAGAAAGTACAGACTCCAACATGTCTTCGAACACGCAGAGCGTGCAATGCTTCGGGTATGTAGTAACAATCTCAATCCCAAGGAAGGAACATTTGCATTTTCCGCGCATGCGAGGTGCAGATCCGCTGACAAGCGTATCATTATAGCAAAAAGAAGACCGCGACCGCAGTAGCGCACTGCAAGGTACGATAGAATGCGCAACTGCTCGCCTCAAAGAGCTATTCCTGACTGTCTGAAGACCGGCAAAGGACTCATCAAAGTCAACGGAAAGCCACTCGCCCTCGTCCAGCCTGAAATCCTCCGCTTCAAGGTCTTCGAACCCTTACTCATTCTGGGTCTCGACAAGTTCGGTGCGTGCAAACTGGACACAATCGAAGGGTCCGGGAAACGTTTGACTGACAAGAGAACAGCTGGTGTGGATATCCGAGTCAGGGTCAGCGGAGGAGGTCACACATCACAGATCTATGCGATTCGGCAGGCTATTGGGAAGTCGATTGTACGTGCCTTCATCTCGACGATATGTAGCGAGCCAGGGGATAGAAGGCGGAGGCTAACGGCAGTTCGACCCAGGTTGCGTACTACCAGAAATATGTCGATGAACACTCGAAGAACCAGCTGAAGCAGGCTTTGGTGCAATACGACAGGACGTTGTTGGTTGCGGATAATAGGCGGTGTGAGCCAAAAAAGTTCGGTGGTCCGGGTGCAAGAGCAAGATACCAGAAATCATACCGTTGATGTGGTTGGTTTATGCTGTTGTTGCGGGACTGTTCTGCATGTTTGTTTCTCAAGCTCGAGCGTCTACTTGCAAGATGTTGTACGGCAGGACATGCTTTAGACTAAATTCGTTGCAACGAAGTCCAAAGTATTCGCTGTAGAAAATGGCCCCCTTAGAAGTGACGCTCACTCGCTCGGATGCAGTGCTTGAAAGGCAGGAGCAGTTAGGACATCTCACGCGGTCTGTTGCAGTCCGTCATTAGCGATGTCAATATCCACCCCCAATATCGAGTTGTAGTTGTCCCAATGTCTCCACTGATAATATGATTACAAAAGCTCCTACACATCTCCAACAGCAGTCCTGTGCGGCTAAAGTTTGACCTGCCAAATGTAGATGTGCACTACGGCGTGAGAGCCACATGATCAAGACTATCCTCTGCTATGAGTGCTTTTTCGGAGACAGCAAATGTGCTCCCGATGCTGGAGAACGGTGACAGGCTTTGTAATCGGAGACTGTAAATTTGCTATGTTTCGACCTTCACATATTAACGCATCCCTAGTGCATAGAAGGTTTGAATTCATGCAGTATGGGTATCTAAAACAAGTGAGCCACCAAGCAAGCACCGACTCTACAAGGTTGAGCAAAGAGAACGCAGGAAACTGCGTATGTCGAATAATAAAGGTCAGTATCGCTCATCCAAATCTTCGAGATCTGCATCATCTTCTTCCTCCTCCTCGTCCACCACAGTGTGAGAGACCACCCGGTTGCCGTTCACGCTCTGGAGACTCCGAACACCATCGTCCTCATGTTCGTCCGCTTTCGCCGGTTCGCTATGTTCATCCAACCCATCTGGACCCAAGGCTTTCCTCTGGTCATCCGTCAACTCGACTACCGTAGGCGCATAATCCCCACTCTCATCCTCCTCCTCATAGCCCCCTAACTCAATCTCGACCTGCTCCCCATCTTCTAACTCCAGCATGCCTCTCTTGACTATCGGCATATCACCCATTTGCCAGCCGTGCTCTGTTCGAAGAAACATCTCGAGTTCTTCTAATTCATCCAAGACATTTGATTTCTCGATACTCCCAGATTGCTCCTCGAGAATTTGGCGGAAACATCGCAAGAGCTGGCGCAACAGGCTGCCTCCTTCGTCACTCAAGTCGAAGAGACCACCCTCTACATCCTGACAGTGCTGCAGTTGCAGCCTGAGGAGCGGCAGGAAACGTGTGTACAGCTTCGAGCGCTCGATGACAGCGTCGCCACATGTGAGCAGTAGCGTTATTAACCTCTTCCACTGCTCCAAACACGAGTAGTTGTTCAGCGTCAGCACCACCAGAAAGCAGAACTGCAACTCCCCGAGAATCTCTTCTTCTCCACTTTCACCTCCCTGCGCGCGATGCTGGTCTATGAGATTGTTGAGCGCCCAGCTCCGATCCCGTGCCCCTTCTGTCCGCTCCCTGCCCGTCGCACCCTCTCGCCACGTGTGCTTAAGATCGATAGATAGAAATTGTAGCTCACGCTCTTGCTGGATCTCTGACTTTGAGAGGCCTGGAATATCGTCCAGGTCTCTGGTCGCGGAGCTGGTAGTAGTGAGCGCCCAGTGGTTCTGGGGACCGCCAGTGATACGAGAAAGCAGAGCATCCGAGATATGTTCCGTCAAGTTCCCCCAGTCATGTTTCTCTTCCCTGAAATCGTCCTGCCGTTTCGCTTTGCCTTTGCTTGACCCTTCAGCCGTGCCAGCCGACTGCCGGTAAGGTGTCATGCCCTCCCTCCATATCGACCCAAGGTTCGCTCGCCACCTCAGTATCTCTGCTGGATCTGTTTCATCGACCAGGTCGTCCTTGCTAGCATCCCACTTTTTGATAAACAGTTCTGGCGGATCACCAGGCCGTGATTCTGTTACGCGGAACCAGATGCCGTAGCGGATCGACAGATCAGTGGATGTGCTGGTGAAGACGAAGTGCAGAGTAGGTGGCAGGTTCCGTATGCCCCGGAACCGCGGACTTGTAGTGAAGGAGAGCAGGTCGATGCCGGCGAACGAGGAAGGTGGAAGTGCCAGCAGTAGAATGCTGGCTTGAGGGAAGTCGGCCATAATAGACGACTAGCTCTAACAGGTAAGAGGCCTCCTGATAGGTTCTGCCGGTGTTATGTGAGGAGGATGCTAAGAGGTAGAGGATGAGCTTATTGCCTCTTCATCCGGGGGCGTAGGTTTGTGGCACTTTGTGCAGTGGCAATCTTGAGAAAGGTCCCATGGTGTGAGGTTTAATGATGAGGCAAGAAACTCTTGCCCTGCCCTTACACAACTGCTTGTTCGCTTTATTTGCCTAATAAGCTCGTCGAGACTAGAAAATCATATGCGCTGCTTGGAAGCTTCCTCCGCAACGACGTAGGGCGACGTCTAACGGGCAGACGGCGTTGCTAGTCACGTGCGTGATGCTTGGAGAATAAGATGATTTGGATAACTTGACGGAGGACTACGTGACGCTAGATGAAGGCAATAACATGTCCATCAGACGTAAGGCGAAACTCAAGCCATCTCGAGTATTGGCAACAATTCTCATCTCCCCTAGCGAAAGCACCACAAGTGCACAACCGAACCACATTGGTCTTGACTACAGCCGACGACCGCGGCGACCACCTTTCCTTCTCGTCGAGTCAGAGGGCGTGGGTGTTACATCTTCTATCCTTCCAATCTTCATTCCGGCACGTGCGAGAGCACGGAGAGCTGACTGAGCACCCGGGCCTGGCGTCTTCGTACCGTTGCCTGTGTTTTCCGTGAGCCCCAGGTAATGGTTAACGCGATGACCATAACCGTACCTCCAGTTGCCCTGATCTTAACGTGCAGAGCAGTGATTCCCAACTCCTTGCATCTTGCAGCGACGTCTTGAGCTGCCAACATTGCGGCGTATGGAGAGGATTCATCACGGTCCGCCTTGACTTTCATTCCACCAGTGACACGGCTGATGGTTTCGCGGCCACTGGAATCACCCAGAATATTAGCCTCTTTGAACCATTTGGCCCAATTTCGAGAGATCGGAGGATCAAGTGCGTAGAGGGTTAAGCGGACCTCAGATCGGTAACGTGGACAAAGGTATCGTTGAAGGAAGCGAAGATACGTGCGACACCGAAGACAAGTTCGCCTGAGACAGTCAGTCCTTGCACATTTTTTTAAACCGTAAGCTGGCAGCTTTACCTTCACGAACTTGTGGACCAAGGGAGATGTTCTCTTGCGCTCCGCGCTCTACCTTCTTCTAAACGTGGGAAAACTGATCAGCCAAGTCCAATTTGTAAGTGCCAGTCAGACGTACCTTGGGACCCATTTTCGAATCAGAATGAGATGCTGGTTTAGAAGTCGGCTTGTGAATGGGAGGTAAATGGCACGATGGTTTTTGCGACGGTGGTGTGCCCTACAGCTCTGCCCTTGTCGCTAGCGGCGGGAACAACCGAGAGAATTCATGATTTCGCTTCTTTTCTGCGTGGGCTTCTTCACTGTCCTACTAAGTTGCAATGTGAACTTGACTACTGACAAAGCAGCCAGTTCTGTTATCGTAACAAAGTGTGGCCGCGTCTCTCCCTGAGAGCAGTCGAATCAGGCTATGGCGTCGTCCGCAATGGACGGGGCCGTCGTCGGGATAATTGGGATGGGGGATATGGGGAAGATGTATGCTAGGAGGATTAGCGATGCAGGCTGGAGGTGAGACGATCATTCGTATCCTACGGAAGTCAACACTCTCTTAACCTGGTATGTTCACATAATTTCCTTCGTTCTGTGATGATGACTTGAGTGCATTTGGCTCGAGTATGGTTTGTTGATCTTCCTCATTGCCATTCTGGTCTTGAGGTTGACCGGCAGGCTGTCACTGATGTAAAATCTCAGCTACCTATTTTGTTTTGTCTGAAACTATTATTCCCGCTCGCCGACTTGCCGCTACACGCTTAGAGCGAGTAAGTGCTGACAATTGATTTTAGGTGTCAAGCCCAGCAACATGAGTGCCTGTTTTACTGATCGTGCCTTTTGCAAGAGTACATGCATGCGATACGCCTTCAAAGTATGAACAACTACGCCAGGAGTTTGCTGGTAGAGTAGGATATATGTATATAGTAGAATATAGAAATATGCTGAGGCTCTCTTCAGAACAATATCCACATATATCCAAATGGCCATCTCGTATCAAGATCAAGTGACTACATCATCTACAGTGTTGAGGCAAAGAATATCGATCAAGTCGTTGCCGACTATGGGCCGTGTAAGACAGCAACATTGGAGCCTGACTAAGATGCTGACACGTTAAAACCCAGCCACAAAGCTCGGTGCAATCGTTGGTGGACAAACGTCATGCAAAGCACCTGAAATAGCAGCCTTCGACGAACATTTGCCGCCTGATGTGGAAATCGTATCTTGCCATTCGCTCCACGGACCTGGTGTTGATCCGAGAGGGCAGCCGCTGGTAACTATGACTTGAAATAACAGGCTCAGAGTTGTACTGACAGTTACTTCAGGTTCTAATCAGGCATCGTGCTTCTCAGAAATCATTCGACCTTGTCGAGAGGATCCTCAGCTGCTTCGGATCCAAGCATGTCTATCTTACAGCACAAGCACATGACCGGATCACTGCTGATACGCAGGCCGTTACACACGCCGCTTTTCTCAGGTAAGGAGCATGCTCAATTGTCTATTCTCAAGTTCCTTCGCACGAGTCTACGTTCCCGATCAATGGTGCTGTGTGTAACGCTATGTACGCCTAGTCGTCTCACTCCAGATGAATCCTCATTGCAAGATTACGATTCCTTGCTCATGTATCGCCGCTTGACGTTTCCGAAATTTGGAAGCTGACGAGATTAGTATGGGCACAGCGTGGGCTGCCAACCGTCAATTTCCCTGGGAGATTCCTCGCTATGTCGGCGGTATCGAGAACGTCAAAATAAACATCACGCTTCGCATTTACTCCAACAAATGGCACGTCTATGCTGGCCTCGCCATCCTCAATCCTTCTGCAAAAGCCCAGATAAAGCAGTACGCTACATCGGTCACCGAGCTCTTCAAACTTATGCTAGGAGGCCATAGGGAAGAGCTGGAGAAGCGAGTGCGCACAGCCGGTGCCGCTGTGTTTCATGAAATGAGAGACGGAGAGGTGGACGGGGATGGAGGAGGGCAGCTGTTACTTGAGGATCACGTGCTGGACAGATTCAGCTTGGGGACGAGACCTGCCGAAAGAGTGAGGAACAATCATTTGAGCCTTCTGGCTATGGTGGACTGCTGGTGGAAACTGGGTATCGTGCCGTATGACCACATGATCTGCTCCACACCGGTGAGTCCCTCTTTAAATCGCTGAACGCGTGGAGACTGAAGGAAGATTCCTTCCCCAGCTGTTTCGACTGTGGCTGGGCATCACAGAGTACCTTTTCCGAAACCCAGAACTATTGGCCGAGGCCATCGACACGGCAATTGAAGATGATACCTTTAGAGCTGATGACTTGGAGTTTACCTTTGCTGCTAGGGTACGTATGCCCTCAATTGGGACGTCTGCTCAACACAAGAGTGCTCAGCTAAGCTTGATAGGATTGGAGCGAACGAGTCAGCTTCGGCAACATGGATGGGTACCGGGAGAAGTTTGAGCAGATCCAAGCGTACTTTGCTCCACGGTTTCCAGAGGCTACCAGGGTGGGGAACGAGATGATCAAGACGATACTCGAGAAGACTCGTAAAGACTAGGCGTGTCGCAGCAGCCATATCAGCCTGCGCTTGACGACTCCTCTAATCAGCACAACGCAAGATTCTTTTGCAAAAATAGTAGGTTCTGCACACTACGTGGAGCACAGGCCAGCTAGGAGCTCAGTCTACTACATCCTAAAGAGCATAGAATTATCTTCTTGCTCTATAAAATGTTCTGTGAAGCCACCCCATACCCGAAGACCGTTTTGAAATGTCAATTTCATGTAAGAAGTTTGCTGTGCAGCTCCTGCCTCCTGCTGCTACCTCGCCTGCGCCCTTTTCGCGCTCCTCTTTGCCTCCATTCCGAGCAACTTCTCTGCGTTTTCCCAGCCGTCGTTGCTCTACGTTATTGCATAGTACGATGGTTACATTCCTAGCAACTATAAATATTCCCATTCATTAACTATGAAAAGACTCGAGTCTCTCACCAATACGACAAAGGGCTTAAATCCCGTCTTTGGCCACCCCAACTTTCTCCCGTCAAGAAACTGAAAACTGCGCCCCGCGAAGAACGTTGTGCTAGTGACACTATGATGTCAACCATCATCATTCTCCTTTGTCCCCATCATCACCACGCCCAAGTCTGTACATTAAACCTCTCGATCATCATCATCAACAAACATATAAAGCACGCCGGGCCTGGTTAGCGTCATTGTTCGAGAAATCTATCAATCCTAGCGGGCAGGATCGATCCATCATCATCTTCCCTGGCGGCCCTCAATCATTTAGAAAGGTTTACCGTCACCGTTGATGAACATTTCTGAGCCTTCGAGGTGTCAGCGCAAGCATTGGCCGAGTCAAGCATTCGGGCAGCGTAGATGATTGACGTTGCCTGGAACGCCTTGACCGCCATACTAGAGCGCGTCTCACGGCTTCGTTGTCAATGCCGCAACTTGGGTGGGTCTCTTGGGTGGTTTTATAGGCTTCGTTGATTTCCGTGTATCTCTCAACCTTTATCGCCACATACAGATTATGTGAACATCTTCTTTATAGTAGTTGTCTCATGCGATTAGTCCCAAACGGGTACTGCAGTACAACTTTAAGGCCTTTTGTCTCTTCAACATACCGGACTGCAGGCAATATCATGACTCTAGCAAATTAGTACAAGACTGTGCACGAATCCACGCTATGGAAAGCCACTCCTGATCAAAAACGAGACAACTTACGTTGGCAGGCATGGCAGGTCTCACTACGCGTAGCATGTTGAACGCTAGGGATGGACAGCAGATGAGATTGGCATAAAAGAAGCCCGACATGATGTTTCTAATATTTCTCAATGCTCGCTTACATTTTTTGGTTGCTTGATTGCCTACCTAGACGCTAGTTCTCTTATCCTCAGGACGCCTCCCACGTATCGTTTTCCATTACTCCGCTCAGACGTCTTCTGTCGCGCTTTGAGCCAAGGGAGTTCCATCCGCAATGAATGACCAGAAGAGCGTGGCAGAAGTGCCAGCACAACTCCCTTATATTACACTCTCGCCAATAAAAACTGAAGGTCCGCGAAGCATCAGAGACGGCGAGGATGCACATGTGGTGTGGTCAGTTATTCACATCGCGGAAAGGGGCTGAGTCATTGTTGGAGAAGCACCAGGTATGACGCGCAGATGCCCTTGGGGATGAAATAAAACCGCGGGAGGAGAAGAAACACCGAGCAGCAGTCAGACGCGAATGGTGCCTTGTTGGCGACAAGAGAACAAGAACTTCTCCGATTGAGACAAGCTTCGCTGGTGGCGAGGAAAGGGAAGGATAATGATGGATGATGATAATGTTGAGAACAGTCATCATCAGTATGAGGGATAGCGGAGACGAGCTGTGTTTTGTGGTCGTGATGATGATTTAGCGAACAGAATACAGCCAGCTGGACATGACGTGAGGCAGTACCGGGAAGCCACCCCAGACCAACTCTATCCACATACGGGGTTGGCCGTGCCACATACACGTAGGCAGGACTTGCAATCTCCCCATTTTAGGCATCTTCAGATACTACCTAGGTAGCTTCGAGCTGCGCTTAGGATGTGTTGCAACGGTAAGATTGATCTGGTGTCTATCTGGGCCGGTTGACGTCTGATTGGAGGTCAAGCCATAGGCGAAGTATCTATTCCAAGCTGGGCTCTCTGCCGCCAAAGTACGGTGATACCGAAGGCATTATCTAGAATGGAAGAGGCGCCAAGGCGGTAGAGTGGAAGCTGATTGCAACATGCCCGTCTGAGTACACGTAGATGCCTTGAACAGAAACGCATCTACAACGTGGCGTTACATAAGAGACTTTCAAACTCAGGCCCAGTGTTATATGGGCTAGTCATAATAGGTATGGTTGGTCTCTGCCGCTCTTACCTTTCAGCTTCGCAGGGGACAATAAGTGCTATACATTGCAAGCTGCCCAACGATTATGGCTTACACCAATGAACAAAAACTGGTAGCAGAGCAGGTATCATTACTCGCAGGACAGTTTGAACAGTGTGCATTGAAGTTTTGCTCTGTAGAGGCGTAATTCTTGGAACAGGAAGACAAATTTTACGAATGACATAATGTAAAGAGACACTCGACAAGTTCTTTGTATTTCCTATGTATAGGGGCTAGAAGTCCGGGTAGACACAGCACGAATGCTGATCCGGAGAAAGATCTGGTTTAGGCAGATATTTTGTTCTTGGCCGTCAGGATCGTCGACCAGGCCTTCAACCTTTTTGCTGTCTGAGTGGCTATGCCTCCCGAGCGTTTCCTTTTCTGTCAGAGCAAGGAGGATGCAAAAGTGCAAACGGGCGTGACGTTGAGCAGGTGAACCCGCGGAGAACGCTACCACAGGGCGCAAGGCACCTCCACCGGTTCAGCGGCCGCCCGTTTATCCGGCCCGGCAAGTCACTGCCCCATCCGGAGACCCTGTAGGTGTGAACTCTATCAGGGAGACATTCGTTGTCGGTCGCCGCATACAACGCAAACACACCGCAGCTGCGGAGAATGTAGCAATAATGGTGTCCTCGAACCTGGAGCTTACAGCACATCGGAGAATCATGCAAGGACTGAATAGATCACGAGTTCTGGCCATAAACAAGAGCGAACGTTCCCCTGCTATCAATGCCTCGAAGTTCCCCCCATGCCTCCCTTCCTTGAGGGACATGCTACAAGACCTTCATCAGCGTAACAGCGCTCGCTCAACGTTGGAGGCCGACCTCGACGCTCTACAATCGTCTGAGGGTTCGCGTTGATATTCTGCTCTGGCGCTTCAAATCCGCTCTTTGAGTCTGTTGTAGGTTTTAAAAGCATTAACACTGGCCTTTGGCCGATTTTGTCACGATAGAAGCATCGACATCGCAAGATGATATTCGTCCAGTGTGATATTCCCATTGTCCTGGCAATCCGCGACCTGGAGTCGGATGTCTCTTTGTACGGTTCCCTGTTTGATCGTGAGTTGATCTCACCAGGTGACTTGACTGTAATGGCGATGATATGGATATGGAGTGGAATTCTCCTAAGGCAAAGCCCACTGTAATCAGGTGGACTGGACGGCTATTACCACTGAGGTTTAAAGTTGGCGTCTACGTTCATGTGCCCTCGGTCCTGTTAGTTCTTACGATGGATCAAATTTTACAACGAACTGAACTCGATGCGAAGGGGAATTACTGTCCAAAGACCGTTGGGTAGGTTGGTGAACTCAACGAGCGCCAATCTAAGGTATTCAATTAGTTTAGTGTACAGAATAGAGCCAAAGCTCAAAACACAGCCGCTAGAAAATGTCTGGAGGTGAATCTGATCCTGCATCCAGCGCCGACGCACGCTATCATTCCACATTACCATCCCTCAGCTCCTCGTGTAGCCTCCGACAACAAATCCACCAAGGCGATCCGGCAGCGTATGAAAGACCCAAGTTTGAGCGAGATTCATGATGTGTAAGCCGAGGTGAAGTGACTGTCGAGACACATTTCAAGATTCGCATCGCTCAAACCCGTCTACAGAGCAGCAATGACACCGAGGACAGCAGCAACTCCGAGACCCGTAGGAGCGTACTTGGCCGCAGCAAAGGCTTTGCTAGCGCTGCTGGCACCTGCGGCACCTGCGACGGTGGAAGTGGCACCTGCTGCACTGCTACCTCCGCTGGCAGCAGCGCTTCCGCTAGACAAGGTGTTGACCGTGTTCACAATGGTCGTTGAAGAAGTGATGACGACAGGGCTGACAGAGGTGACGGTTGTGAGAGAGTGCGGGAGGGAGGTGACACTTGTGATAACGGTGGCACTGGTAATGACCGGGACAAAGGTGCTGACTTGCGTGATTAGAGTGGTAGAGAGCATACTGCTCGGACTGGCCCCGGTAGAAGTCGCGACGGTACTGAATTGAGTTTGAGTGTTCGTGCTAACTGGGCTGACGATCACGGTCGCGGACGCAGAGGATTGAGCTTGGACGGCGGAGGCAGCGACGCCCAAAAGGACGAGGAGGGACTTTGAGAGCTGCATTGCTGAATGCGAACGAGTGTTTTTAGACTGGGACGTGTACTGTTGCGAGGTATTGCGAGGTTTTGAGATTGATGTTGTTGAAAGAGTGAAGTGGGCAGTCTAGGTGTATCAGAGTTGGATGGGTGTGGTAGAGAGAAACGAGCAGTAGCCCTTATATCTGCTCTGATGTAATCTTGAAATCAGGGCTGGCACCTGCCAAGGTTTGGCAACTGCCGGGTACTTCGAAGCGAGATTTACGCGTTATGACGCAGAACCTGCAGGGAAGCTTTCACTTTCCCCATGCAGCATTGGCTAGATTGTCACCATGGCAATGCCGAGGTCTGGATTGGGAGCTGGTGTGCCAAGAAGTCACGACAGAGTCGGAATGGCTCCAGCCTATTGGACAGCCTGGGTAATCCCGGCGCGTAGTAGAGATGCCATGCTAAGTCTTTCCTTAGCAAGTAGCGTTTGAATGCGAGCTTGCTACGGACTTCTCCGTCATACCAAAGAAGCTTGCCCTGAATTGCAGTACACGAATTCCGTTGTACAGTCTAATTTAACCGGCCTGAAGAAACCTTGGAAGACTCAATGGGAGAACGGTGAAGTTGAAGGCATGGAAATTTACGCTCCTCTTATCCAGAAATGGTTCCACAGAGATACCTCGTCCGGAAGAGAGCGGAACTCTCATGAACTTGATCATGGAGTATGACAGCATAAGCAGAAGACCGAGCTTACTCAATTAGGAATGAACTACCACAGACCGGGATGGTCCTGCTCCTTCTTGGCCGACGTCGCATGCATCTCGCTGGAGCCAGCCACGCGGGTTTCACAAACGAAGCCTGACAGCCAACAAGCAGGTTTTGCGCAGGGATGCTGAATTTCTTGGCACAACTGGCCCTGCCTCCACGGTTTGCTTTGGGAAGGTCCAAAGCCTAGGTTGTAAGATATCATGAGATGTTACAGATAAAATTACAGTCACAGTATTCTTCGTACAAGAAGCGAGTGGACAATTCATCACCATGAAGTTCGGCCAAACAGGTGAGGTCGTCCAAAACTAGCGCACAGCCGTTCGAACGCTGTCCTAGATAGGCATAGTTTCCGTCAGCTGTGCCTTGGATTTTCCCCGCGATGACGAAACATCTGGAGCGAGTGTGCGCCGAAACGTTGCGCCTGCCGTATTTCCGCCGCCAAGACGGTGCAACTCACACCTGCCACGCCCGCTTCGCGCCAGCGTTACCCTTTTCCCTTTGCGAAATCGGTTCTACTATGTAGACTCTGCCTAGAGTTCGAATTATGCCCGACAACTTGATGCTTTAATTCAGTGTACTTAACCGCTTAGTCCTTGTGAATCTTGATTGACTAAGGAAAGCTTGGTAACGGGACGTACTTCTACCTAGCGTTTGATGGTCGGTTCAAAAGTCACGGCTAGCTTTCCTGTAGGCAATTTGTTGTTACCTACCTTAGGTAAACTTCTTGCTTGCCTCTACCACAAGCTGGAAACGGCGTTGAGACAACAGCATCGACTTGTGGCTAGTGATCGCCGGCAGTTCGCGGGTGCTTGCGATCCGGCGCTGTGATTTCACGATTTACGCGGCTTGATCCTCAATGCCGAAAAGTCACTAGCAGATCGTAGCAGGCATCGTACCCCCGGTGTTGCATTTCCATTCAGTGGGAGACAAGGTAAGTTATGGATGGATGAGATAGCACCTAGTTTTTGGGCGGATTACCTTTCAGAACGAGGCGTGGGTGGGAAACCGAAATCTAGCAGCAGTATTCTGCGAGAGTTCCAGTCGAAAGGGAACAAGCACAGTAATGGTATTGTGTACACCCCTCAAGGTCTTTTTACTCTTGTCAGGGTAATAATTGTTCAAACGCTGGCAGAACTTTTGGTGGGGTGAGTGCGCGCCCTTGAACAATCAATTACTTCTGATACGTATGCGGGCATGAAAAGTCTTGTTCTGGATTGGGTTCCTTGGTAGGTCCAGGGATGGAAAGAGAAGGGACGACATATGGACTTCAACGCCAGGGCGACCAGGTATGGTTGATGCTTGAGCCCGACGTGTTCCGGTATTCGGAGTTGGTGCTCCCTTGTTCACCAATTGCTTGTTTCAATAACTCCCCATGAAAGTACTGGTGAAGATCCGCCACTGCGGGGCTATGTGTACGACACGAATACGGTATGATGGATGCTAAAGGTGTGGCGCTGGTAACGCCTTCGTGAAACCAATTGCACAGATACACCCTTCTGGGCAGTCTCAGTGAAGCCGGCCCTTTGGGATGGAGAACTCCCCGCGGCGGCAAATCAATTATATTTCTTGGTTTGAGCACCGGAAGCAAGCTTCCACAGCTTGAACATGCGAGTGAAGATGCCATCCTGGGAGGAGTCAACTGTAAGCGCTGATCGGGACTCTTGGTATCGCGCTGCTGTGCTCACCATGTATCCCCTGGGAAGAAACCTGTACACGAACCATACGTACCAAGCCTTGTTACCTTCCCAAATCCACTTTGGGGCCGCCGGTTTTAGGAGCTGTCGGACAACTGATCGTGCGTATGCTTCTGTAGGCATGGCGCCTTGTTGGCTGTGCTTGAGCCGGCCCTGGTACTCCTCATTCACCGGCAAATAAATAGAGTCCTCTTTCAGGTTCCTCTCGACTCTGGCGATGTTACTCTTGACGCCTCCTGTAACCACTGTGATGACTCGGACACCAAAGGGTGCCAATTCCACCCGTAACGTATCGCTGTAGGCGTGCAGGGCAGCCTTGCTGGCGTTGTACACAGAACCAAACACGTAGGGCATGATTGCGGCTAGGCTCCCAATCTGTACGATAGCAGAATCCTTAGTTTCAATGAGCAGAGGCGCAAAAGTCTGGCACATCCGCATGACAGCGAATACGTTGATTTCGAACGTTTGGCGAATCTCGTCAAAGTCAACCTCCAAAGCAGGCACTGTGTAATTGCGGCCTGCATTGTTGACTAAATAGTTGAGGCGGCCTCCAGTAAGCGCTTCCACATCGGTTCTCAGCTTCTTAATGCTTTGTGGATCGGTGACCTCCAGGCTCAGAGTATGAATGCCGAGAGCAGCCAAGTCTGAGATAGTCTCCGCCCGTCGGACAGTCGCCAGCACCGTCAAACCTGACGCAATTTGAGCATACCGACCTGACGTGCGGGGCGTTGGCCGACTGACCTTGGGAATGGAATTCCCTTGCGAGTGCGTGACCGATGCCGCCGGGAGAGCATCTGATGAACCATAGGCATCAGCTTTAGCGAAATACCATGAGAAATTGAGATTTCAGGTATAAGCTAACCCGGTGATTAACACTGTTTTCCGTCCTTCAGCCATGGCTCTCCAAGAGACCACCGCAATGCAGAGATGTCAATTAAATGCAGATCAATTGATGGGCGTCCTGATCAGATACAAATATTGCTTGATCCTTCAATGAAACAACAATCACCTGTCTGCAATGCACAAGTCCATTTGCAGCATACACAATGCGGAGTAATTAGTAGCAGATGTAGAAGTATTTCATGCAGCGGGGCTTTTTTCCGGACAGGGATCAAGAACCATTGCATGTGCGGACCGTGCCGTGCCCTGCGTTTAACTCGTTTAGCTGATAATTTCGATGACGCACCCTTACTGACTTGAGAACACTCCGACTCTGTCGAGGCGACTACTTAGACATCTGAAGATATTTGACACTACTTGAACTGGTAAGCTCACCTTGCTCAAGTTGCTCGTAAGCATATTACTATTTACGGCTCAGCACCTTGTCCGCAAGAGACCTCATATCTGAGCAGCCCCCAAATGCGCATGTCTCCAGTGACCTTCAACGCGTGTTTGGCAAAGAAACTTCACCTGAAGAGCCCACCCATGGCGTGCTTGTGGTCTCTTTGTCGCACCTGAAAGGCTCAGAGTCCTACAGTTGACAGTGATGGCGGCCATATCTGCTCCGCTGCCACCCTTGGGTACCGAGACTGAACCGGGTGTTGAGACGAAACCTGAGCAGGTTGAAGTACCGAACCAAGCTGAATCTCCAGAAGATGGGGACGACGTGGGCGAAGACACGAACATACAGGACTTCGATAAGAATGCGGACGAAGCGACTCGGCTCGAGCAGCTGGCCGCCACAGTTCGAGATCAAGATGAGCTTGAGCGGGACATTGGTCGACAGGCATGTCTGTGCACTAAGATCACCCTGGCATGCACACTGACAAGTTTAAGGATAGGCGGATCAGCTGTTAACAGAGCAAGCGGACGAGCGTGACCGAAGGCGCTTGGAGAAGACACAGTTAGATAAAGGGTAAGTGTGCTCGTACTTTGGGACTGAGTTTTGGCTGACATAGGCACGGTTAAGAAAACTGCAAGGACAGGTTCGGAAGCTCGAGCAGCGCCTCTTCCAACCAGTTGGATCCACTGCATCGCTACGTCTACGGGCCGAAATCGACCATCTGCAAACCCAGATACAGACCCTCGATAATGATCTTTCCCAGATTCAACAGCGCATCGATGGCAGGCATAAACATAGTGGCCAAGATGGAGAAACCCTACTTGAGGCTTCCACCAACAGACGCATGCCGGACGAGAGCCAACGGGAGTTCCTTATCCGGACGGGCAAAATTACCCCATTCGCGAAGGTGGGACAAAATCTCGCGAGGGCACCTTCGAGTTTTGTAGATGTCATGCTGGATGCTGAGGAAGGAGAAGAAGTTGAAGAGGTTAAAGAGGATGGTATGGACCAAATCGGCTCAGAGCAGCCACCAATGTCCCACCGCAACCTTATGAAACCGGGCTTTACTGAGGACGAATTCAACGATACAAACCTCGAACCAGAGATATCTGACCGACCAGTGAAGAGAAGAAGGCTACACATTCAAGAGCAGGAAGAGGCTCCTCGCCTGCCTAGTACATCTGTAACTGATGAGCAAGACCCATACGTCCACTCTATGGACAATGAGGAACTCTCGACGACTGCAGACACCGATGATGACGTTGAATATCGGGATATGGATGGTGATTTCCCTCTCGACAGGTCCCCCAATGGGTCCAAGCGGCATGGAAAGAAGCAGAAATCTGAGGAGACTGTGGAAGATCTTACTGGAATTGATGATGGGAAAGAAGATGTATATCAAGCTCGACTACAAAGATGGGTGACGAGACGAAGCGAGGCTAGAAAGAAGGTCAAATTAAGAATAGCCCATGAAGGAACTGCAGAGGGGGAGCAGCATGGCGTTGATGACAACGATATGGCCAGTGCCGGGGGGCAAGATGACGAAGAATGGTTTCTACCGCATCCTAGTCGGCCGGATACGGAGTTTGAAGGTGGATACCGAATACCCGGTGATATCTTTCCATCGCTATTTGACTATCAAAAGGTTGGAGTGCAATGGTTATGGGAGCTGTACTCGCAGCAGGTAGGAGGCATTGTAGGCGACGAGATGGGGCTGGGGAAGACCATCCAAGTGATCGCGTTTCTTGCCGGTCTGCACTACTCCAAGAAACTCACCAAGCCAGTCATTATCGTTACGCCGGCAACAGTGATGAAGCAGTGGGTGAATGAGTTTCACCAGTGGTGGCCGCCTTTGAGAGTGTCCATTCTACATACATCCGGCAGCGGAATGATGGACGTGAAGCGGGAGCGGCAGATGGAAGATGAATTAGAGTCTAGGCGGTGGGACCCTCGAACCGCGAAGATGACGAAAGGTCAAAAGGCCGCCAAGAAAATAGTCGACCGAGTGGTAAATCAAGGTCACGTCCTAATCACGACATACTCTGGTCTGCAAACATATGCAGAGTTACTCATTCCGGTCGACTGGGAGTACGCTGTTCTGGACGAAGGCCACAAAATCCGCAATCCGAACACGTCGATCACTATCCATTCCAAGGAGCTACGGACTGCGAATCGCATCATATTATCAGGGACCCCAATGCAGAATAACTTGACCGAGCTGTGGTCGCTTTTCGACTTTGTGTTTCCGATGCGACTTGGTACACTCGTGAACTTCCGCAATCAGTTCGAGATTCCTATAAAGCAAGGAGGTTATGCAAATGCGTCGAATCTCCAGGTTGAGACAGCTATGAAGTGTGCAGAAACGTTGAAAGATGCGATCAGCAGCTACCTTCTCCAGCGGTTTAAAGTTGACGTCGCGGCCGATCTACCCAAGAAAAGCGAGCAGGTTCTCTTCTGTAAGCTGACGAAGATACAAAGGGAGGCTTACGAGGGCTTCCTCTCGTCTGACGAGATGAAGTCGATTCTGAATGGGCGGAGACAAGCACTTTACGGTGTCGACATCCTGAGGAAGATCTGCAATCATCCTGATTTGGTCGAGCATAAAAAGTTGTCCATCAAGGCCGGTTACAACTATGGCAGCGCCGCAAAGTCAGGCAAAATGCAAGTCGTCAAGGCTCTGCTGCAGCTCTGGAAAGATACCGGCCACAAGACTCTTCTGTTTGCCCAGCATCGCATCATGCTTGATATTCTGGAAAAGTTTGTTGCTGGCATGCCTGGAATGAAATACCGACGAATGGACGGGAATACCGACATTAAAGATCGACAGAATATGGTTGACGAGTTCAACCAAGATCCTGACCTCCATGTCTTCCTACTGACGACCAAAGTCGGTGGTCTCGGCATTAATCTGACTGGCGCGGATCGAGTCATTATTTACGATCCCGATTGGAATCCGTCGACGGACGTCCAAGCTAGAGAGCGCGCTTGGCGTCTGGGCCAGAAGAGAGAGGTGATGATCTATCGCTTGATGACTGCTGGGACCATTGAGGAAAAGATATATCATCGTCAGATCTTCAAGCAGTTCCTGACAAACAAAATATTAAGAGATCCGAAGCAACGACAAACGTTTCAACTAAAGGATCTGCACGACCTCTTCACTCTAGGCTCAGCGAACGACAGTGTCACGGAGACCAGCAATATGTTCAAGGGTACTGAAGTGAAATTCAGCGATCAGAACGACCCAACGAACGCAGAAAAGAGCATGCCTACCCCTCCCTCTGGTGCCCATGATCCGCTCAGAATAACTGATATTGTTGGGATATCCCGCCAAGAAGCCTTCCATGATTCAGCCGCAGAGGAGACAACCCGTACGTCTCCCCAGCCTGATACCACAAACGCCACCGCAAAAGGCGCGCACAACAGAGACGACCGAGTTCTCAGCAGCATTTTCGCCCGCTCGGGCGTTCATTCCGCCCTCGAACACGATGCCATCATCAACGGCAACCGCAAAATCGGCGCTGATCCACTTATCATCCAACGTGAAGCGAGAAGGGTGGCGGCGCAAGCAGCTAGGGAGTTGAAGAAGGCAGGAGAACTGGCCAAGACCGTGCCCGTTGGTACGCCGACATGGACGGGAGTCGTCGGGACGGCCGGACGCCCCGGAGATCCTTTACCTCACCGCGGCATAACAGGAACGAGTCGAGGTGGTTTCGGCGCCGGCAGAGGCGGTAGAAGAGGTCCCTCATCAGCCTCCGTCCTTGCAGCTCTGCAAGCCCGCCAAACTGCTCCCGCTTCCTCCTCTTCGCCCACTCCATCCGCCTCTCGCTCCTCAACGCCACTTTCCTCATCCCGTCCCAGCCAACAGCAGCAGCCACGTGGCAAAGACTTCCTCGCTCTAATCCGTGACTACCTGCTCGCTCATGGAGGCAGAGTGTATACGCAGATGCTGATCGATCATTTCAACCGGTACTGCAGCACGCCGGCGCGGAGCGCGGAGTTCAAGGAGATGTTGAAGGCTATTGCGACGTTGGAGCGGACAGGGCAGGGGAGGGG
>JAGFMK010000013.1:0-165792 GCA_021030975.1 Lichenothelia convexa | reverse complement strand
AGGGGAAGATGAGGGCGGGGGAGAGGGCGAGGGCGGATGGAAGGATGCGGCGTGGTTGTTGAGCGTGGCTAGTAAGGTGCTGTTTTGAGGCCTCACTCTTCGTCACTGGTCATTGAGATGGAGTACGAGCCACAAGAGTCTGATACCATTGCTAGGCGTTGCACAAAAAGGAACAGAGAGGCTTGTTGTTAACTAATTACACTAACTACACTAATTATTGTCCTGATCTTCGTGAGTATAAGCCTGAGAAGGGTGTTGAGCACACCGTACTAAAAGAATGCTCCCCCAGGACGCAAAACCAAAAGATTATTTCTCTCATGTCTTTTCCGCTTGTCGCAGAGGATATCTCTCCCTCCTACGATGCTTTGTTACTAAACAGCATGTCAGGTCTAAAAATCTCGCAGGCGGAAAACCTTTTCGGGTTAAGAGATTTGAGAACTCTTTGCCCTCACAGCGTTGCACAGTCGATAAAAGAGCTAACTGCAATGAATAGCAGCGCTCAATCAAAAGGAATGCAAAAGATCGCTGGTCGAGAGAACTCCTTCAAAGCCAGTGTGTATTGCAACAGGCTCGCGCAATGGAGTAAAGCGAAAAGCTCCATACACACAAGCAAGAGATACCATTCTGCACTGGCCACCAGCACTGAATGCAAGTCTTGTTATCTTCACTCGGCGCTACGTCGAATCATTCCCCTCCCTTTGCTGTGGTATGGTGATTATCATTCGGACTTCCAGTTCCTCGAGTTATCAAGCAGTAGCTCTGCTCATGGGGACCGGCAGGTAGCGACAAGGTGGAAGTCGCTGAACATTGACGATTTGGGATCTCCGTTATGTCTATCATGTCATCCATGAGCGAAGACCGTTTGCGTCTGTACGGCCATACATGGCCTTGGGAATTGGAGAGGATGTGGAAATGTTCAATCACTTGTCCCGACGAGTTCAGCAAAGCATAACCCTAGCCGTTGATTGTTACATATGTCTACCTAAGCGCATGATGTACATTGCTTTGCCTTGGCAATTTCTCATGAAAACCATCTACTTGAAAACTCCTGCAATTCCGCTCAAATGCTTGCCATGTTTCACATTGTGTACATCGAAGTTTTGCAACAAGCCTTACCAGCAAGCCTGCACCGGGCTACCGTGTTTTTGATACATCCATATACGCAGATCATCTCAGCTGACAAACCAGAATATTGAAAAGAGACATGTCTTGTGTGTTCAGCGCGCTCAGCACGAACTAGACCCGTTTAACACGAGACGGTCCATGACTGCGCTGAAGCAGAACAGACTTGCAGCAGTCTAGTATCCGCTCGCGGTGTAGCTACCACCATAGGTCCTCGTCAGGAAGCCGCTGTTGCCACCATAAGTCGGGTAGCCGGAGGAGCTGCTCGTAACGACAGCGGAAGAGCTGCTAGCGGTGGTCTCCGTAGCACCAGTCACAGAACCACTCGAGGACCCGTAGGAGTACGATGAGCTTGTGACGACAGCAGAGCTGCTAGATGTGATGTCCGTGGCACCAGTCACCGAGCTACTCGAAGATCCATAGGAGTACGATGAGCTTGTGACAACAGCAGAGCTGCTAGCGGTTGTGTCCGTTGCGCCGGTAACTGAGCTACTTGAGGATCCGTAGGTGTACGATGTGCCGTAGGTGTATGATGTGCTTGGCACAACGGTATAGCTGCTAGACGTAGTATCTGTAGCACCAGTGACCGAGCTGCTTGAGCTTCCTGTAGCACTGATGGAAGTTTCCGTGGCACCAGTGACCGAGCTACTTGAGCTGTCTGTGACAATGCTGGAGGTTTCCGTGGCACCTGTGGCTGAGCTGCTGGACGAGGACGTGATGACAGTAGTGGCAGTACCTGAGTAGGTGAAGGTCGGGCCGACGCTAGTGCCGTTGCCATACGGACCTGAACCACCGCTCGGGGACGTCGGAGCGACAGTGCTGCAGCTGCCACAGTCAGGAGTAGCAGTGACAGTGATGTATTCTTTCTCGGTGACTGTCACGGTTGAAGGAGCACAGGACCCTTCAGCGGTGCCGGTTGATTCTGCAGAGGTGACGGTGGCAGTTGATTCTGCAGAGGTGACGCCGAAGCTTGTGATTGTGACTGAAGATTGAAAGCCGGTGAAGGCGCCAAAATCCGATGGAGTGGCACTGGTATTAAAACCGGCAGCACCTACGCTGGACGCTGACGAGGAGGAATACACTGTGATGTAGCTGGTGGAAGTCGAAGTTGATGAGAGGGTCGTGGGTGCTGTCGGAGATACACCAGTGCCTGACAGCGAGCCATAACCACCTGGGCGCGTGGAATAGATCGTTGATGTCTGGTAGAGCGTCGAAGTTTGCGGGATGGTAGTAGTGACGACAGTAGTTGAGGAGCCAGTTCCCATAGTGTAGGTATAAGTGGCACTTCCCGTGGAAATGGTTGCAGACGAGCCTCCAGTAGGTCCAACGCTGCTGCCATAGCTGTATGAGCTTCCGGTGCCAGTAGGAGCTGGGCCGGTGGCATTGGCAGTCGTTCCAGACGAATAAGTCGAGGCTCCAGTGCCTGGGAATGAGCCGTAGGCGTACGAAGAGCTGGCAGTGGCGGTAGCGGATGTCTCGATCGAAATGGTGCTTTGACTCGAAGTCTCCATGGCAGAGGTGGTTGCCCCGGTCTCTGTCGTAATCTCTGTAGCACTAGTCTCCGAACTGCTGGTCTCTGTCGAAGTGCTGGAGGTGATTTCCGTTGCGCCAGTGCTTGCACCCGAGCTGGTCTCTGTGGCAGTGCTGGAGGTAATTTCCGTTGCGCCAGTGCTTGCACCCGAGCTGGTCTCTGTGGAAGTGCTGGAGGTGACTTCCGTAGCGCCAGTGCTTGCACCGGAACTGGTCGTACTGAATAGAGTGCTTGTCAGGGTCAGTGTGATCGTGCTGTCCGTGGACGTTCCGGTTGCACTAGTCTCGGTGGAAGTAGTCCCGTATGATGAAGTTGTCTCAGTGGCACCAGTAACTGAGCTGCTGGGGCTGGTTTCGGTGGCACTGGTTTCCGTGGAACTTGTCTCTGATATGGAAGTCCCCGTGCTTGTAGTGGCGCCGGAAGACTCAGATGATGTCGACGTAGTGCCAGGGAAGGAGGAGCCGTAGGAGTACGTGACTGTGGTGGCAGTGCTGCTTGAAGTCTCGGTAGGACCAGTGACTGAGCCGCTGGAGGTTCCCGAGGACGTCGCAGAAGTAGCAGTTGTGCTGGTTTCCGAGGCACTTGTCGTCGTGCTGGTAACTTGAGAGGTGGACGTCTCAGTGACAGTGGTGTCCGAAGACTCAATTGAGGACGAACTGCCGTAGGTGACAGCAGTACTTGAGGCGCTTGAGGTCTCGGTCGGACCAGTTACTGAGCCGCTGGAAGTGGCTGTTCCCGTGGCACTGCTCGTTGTGCTTGTAACCTCAGAAGTGGAGGTCTCAGTGATCGTGGTGTCGGTCGCAGACGTACTGCCGTAGGTGACGGATGTGCTGGAGACGCTTGAGGTCTCGGTCGGGCCAGTAACTGAGCCGCTGGAAGTGGCTGTTCCCGTAGCACTCGTCGTTGAGCTGGTGACTTCAGAAGTGGACGTCTCGGTGATAGTGGTGGTGCCTGAAGACTGCGTTGCGGAGGTTGTGCCGGGGAATGAGCCATAGGAGTAGGAACTAGCACTGCCTGAGCTGCTGGAAGTGGTTTCGGTAGCACCAGTGACTGAGCTGCTTGATGTGATTTCGGTAGCACCAGTGACTGAGCTGCTTGAGGTGACAGCAATAACAGTGGTGGACGTCGTAGAGGTCGTAGATGCCGGGCTGGTGTAAGAGTACGAGCTGCCAGTGCCGCCAGTCACGGAGCCATAGCCAAATGATCCGTAGGGAGCACTTGATGATGAGGCCACAGAGCCAATGCCACGATAAGACGAGCTGGAGCCGACGGGTGAGACAGCTGTTCCAGAGGACGTCGTTGATTGACCACCATAGCCTCCGTAGCCTCCATATCCACCAAAGCCGCCGTAGCTGCCGTCGGCTGCCTCACGCTTGAGGTTGCGAGCACGACCAACGTGAGCTTGAACGCTAACGATGGAGGCAGAAGCCGTAAGCAGAACAACGGGAACCTTGCTGGTGAAATGCATTTTGCTGGAGGAGATTGACGCGGCTAGTTGTATCTTTGACTTTCGTGGTTTTGATGAGATCAGAACTTGAAGGTGACAATCTTTCAAGGTGAGGGAGTGATGAAAGCGAAGTCAATTCGCGAACGCTCTCTGAACGAGTGAATGAGTTACCAAAGGAAGGTCTTGTCTGCTAGAGACAGGAATGAGTGACAGGCAGAAGAGAAGTTCGCGGTTGAAGTACTGGGAGGAATTTTGAAAGTGTGCGAAGGACTGAGAGAAATAAAGGGGACGTCACAGTGAAATTGTTGGAAGCGGCTAGCTATCGTAATTAAAGGGCGCCAAGACGCCTCTCCTGTTGGAACTAAAACGTCGCTACCCTAGCCTTGTTACACACCTTATTCACAACCGGGACGGTGTCTCTGACGAATCAGACACGCTTTTCGAGGTGTCACTTTGCAGCGGTTATCCTTGTCGCTCCACTCGTTGACCCGAAATTTGATTCTCCTTTCGCTTGGCACATCGCCTTACCAACGACCGTGTACGGGATACGCTGATTGCGTACGCCTGCTGAGCGCATCTTCAATATTCCTCACGCTCCATAGCGGAGTGCCGATGCGCCTGTCCTGCTAAATCTGGCCAAGCTCTTGGTCGCCAGCGTGAAACAGCGGTGAGCTCCTGGGGCTTCGCATCGCAACACGTACCTTATGGTTCAGTAGTGGACGGGATAGCACTGAGCCACCAAAGTCAGCTTCTTCTCAAGGGCCACTAGCCATGACAGTTGACGGTTCTTGTGGAAACCGCCATTATTCCTGCTTATTAATTCGTTCGGTAGGTAGCTGGCTACCTCATGACTCCGATTATTGAGTGAAAAACTCTACAGCGGCGGCCAAATGATGGCAGCCTGAAACGTGGCCAGTCAGCGTGCTTCGCGCCGTGGTCCTTTAGCGGAGGTCAGAATTGGAAATGACACGGGAAGAGACATGTGTGGTTGTCCGTACCTGCATCCGTGCTTCCGCCCAGGGGCATGGCGCGACATTTGGCTTGACCAGGGGTTAAGAGTAGCCAATCACAGCCAATCCCCTTTATGTGCACGATCACAACGCGAACTCCATGTCCGACTTTGAGGATAGACCTGCCAAGGAAGACGTCTGGAAGCCCGAGGTAATCGAATCCACTCCTGCTTACTTACAGAGTCGGACATCGGTGCAATGTATTGACGAGTCACTTCCAACACTACTGCCGCATGTCTCGATGTCACAAAGGCTCATTCTACACTAGTAGTCTAGATGACTACCTAGGTAACCGACCCAGCCGTAGCGTAACTCGACTTATGCACCTTGCCAATAATGATTCCTAACAAACCTCGCACAACAAACGCATTGTACCCTGCAGCCCTAGTATGCCGTGATCCTCCCGTTTTTTGGTACCTCCTGCAGCGGCTCACATCCTTGTAAGGATCAATATCATCCTGCATAAGCCAGACCCTCGAGCTATCTCGTCAGCCTTTCCGGGTATCAAGGCTCGTACTGTAGCCGGGTCTGACGTTGAGAAGCAGTATGACAAAGCCAAAAGTGGTCTAATATTACAGCAAAAGGCGATGTGGCTGATGGTCAGTAGTAAAATCTGTTGAGAACTGCTAGTAGTGTCCAGCGTCAAACGACTCGAGGTAGCGTACAAAGCAAACCATAGCCTACGGGTAGCCTATCGCGAACTCGGTATGCTTTCGCCGGATCTGATAGTCTCGTAAGAGTCTCATCCTGCGACAAAGTGCACTGTTCCCGGCAAACCCAGCAAAACATACCCGGATGCCTTCAACCCCGAAAACAGGTCATTTATGCAGGGGCAGGCCAGGATCCCAGGCTTGACCGAAAAAGCTCCCCTTTCATTCTCACTCAGCATCTTTCATTGCAGCCGTCTGCCCCTCTTCGTATATTCTTGCCCATCGTCATGGAACAGACTGCAGAATTGTGAAATGAGAGAATTGCTCGATTCCAGGTATGATATCTTATCTTTCGACAGTGGACGGATTCCGTTTGCCAGCTTTAGCTCTGCCCATCCTGCCACAGTCGAGTTGAGATTTCGTGACTGGACTCAGGACAACCTCAACGTCCCTACAAGAACGTAGCCACAGGAGGCAAGGGCATTTCCATTGATGATTTGCCTCGAGCATGGCTGCGAAACTTGAGGCTTTCAGTTCATTGAGAACGCGAAGGCTGCATTGCACATGATGCGAACAAAATGTTTCATTTGCAAACGCTACGAACGTGACAGAAGCGAGCATAGAATCCCCAACCAAAGCCATGCTATCCCAAGACCACCAGATACCCGACGAAGACGTCCCCTGCACCATTAGGCTTACTGCTAACGGCGATGAGCTCGTCTCCGTTGACGGCTTCGAGCCATTTCGGCTCCGCGGCGCACGAGAGTACGCAAAGGTAAGTGCATAGTCCATCGCCAACCACTTACCCGACGAAGACAGCTCGTACACCATCACTCTGACGTCTACCGGGAACACGCTGATCTCCGTCGAGGGCTTCCCTCCCTTCCGCTTTCGTACTTCGGAGGGATACGCAGAGCTTGTAAGTTCAATCATGCCTTCTGCTAATGAGATAGCGCGTGCACGCGACCGCCGCCCTGGGGACGAACGACGTTCGCAGGACAGCAATGCAACCGAGAAGCTTCTGAGGCAGTGGGAGTGGGTACGAGACTAAGAACAAGGATAGCATGGTGTCTTTGCTGACAGACAAATCTAAGGAGGCGCTGCGTGTGGAAGTAGCGTCTAATGGTAAGGGGAACAAGGATAACGAGAGTGAGGATCCGTGGACGTGAGTACCAGTACGAGCACGAGCTTTCGATTCTAGTGAATTGTCTGGGGTAAGTTAGGTTACATGTGTTACTTGGCTGGTCGCTATAATGTGGCAGATGATCGAAATATTTCCTTCTGAATATCCTTGTATTTGTACCTGCAATTCAGAACGTGTCTATGCAACCGGATAAATTATCTCGAAGACGAAGTTCAATGTGGTGGGCGAAACCACAAAGCCAAAGTATTTTGTCTGATGTATGCTTTCGGAGGTCATGTACTTCACTCGTTCTCACTTCATCGCAACCTCGAGTGAAGGTCTTTCTACCACACAAACACATAACAGAAGCACCTGGAGCCCTTCCATCACTCATCAAATCTGCGCCGTATTATCTCCCAATCCAGATCCCAACACCTACCTCTACCTTGAACAACCATACCATTGACCAAAGTAGTATACCACCCCCTCGTCCGCACATTAACCAACAAATCAAAGCAACCCCAAGCACCGCGACAGTCTCCACCATCAAGAGTTCAGCCAGTCTCGCCGAGTTCGTGTCCGCAATGCCTTTTGTCCCAAACCGCAGAAGCCTTACAACTCCATAATTCGTCAGAGGAAATGTTGGCACAAGCTGGTGTTGTTTGACAGACTTCATCTCAAGCCAGCAGGAGTTCTGATGATGATGAACCTTTGCTTTGCTGTCGTGGTGATGCCACCGCAAGAAGTGTGGATGGTGGTGATCACCATGCTCAAGACACGTATTATTCAGTGTGCTGGCGGTCCCCCGCTGCTCACATGCACCGTCCGCAACGGGGCACTCGCTTTAGTGTTCAGCTCGAGGTCGAGGGTGTTCCAACGCTTGGCGTGGACGTTTCAAGGCCTGAGGGTCCCCCGGTAGATTTTTCCTTGAGCTCTAGATCGAAAACTTTGCTGAAAGCTGTCGCTGCGCCAATCGAAGCAGCGGACTTGGCTCAAAACGAACAAACTGTCGCAGCGGACCAGCGGAAGCGGCGGGCATTTTGTTGAGATAAGGTTTATAACCGGTTAGCGACTTGAAATCTTGTAAGAACATTTCCTTTGCTTCTATATTTATTAAAGATATAGAAGGGTTTGGAGGTGCAGAATTACCAAACATGAGGCTATTCAGCATGATTAGAGCATCAAGTCAGCAACTGAACGTTTCCATGATTACGGAATTCATAGAACCTCAAAGATTCATCTACAAGGCAAGGCTACGTGGCTTGCTCATAGCTTGTGAGGAAGCGCTTCGCGGGAACATCAGCGTTGCAGATCGGCAGGCGTAGAGGTCCGCTCTCGCCTTTTCGATTATTGCGAATTGCTGCTCGAAGGGAGACGACAGGAGTATGGCCGACTCAAGGGAGGGGCGCTTCGTTTCGTTGCGGAATCCCGAGCGTAAACTTGCTCTCTCCTCTTTTCCATCACTGCGAGTTGCTGCTCAGGCTGCTTGGTATCGGTGGGGTGCGTTGTTGAATGTGGAGGTATTGGGTGTCATGCTGGCCGTGTGGTGTGCCGCTGTACTTTTGAAAGGGTTCCGCTAAAGCGGGTTGGTATAACTGAGTTACTGAGTAGGATACGATACGATGTTGTGGGATACTCAGTTAGGGACAACGAATGCAGTTATGAATTTTTATTTACTGGTACGCTGAAAGTTTTCTGTGAGTTATACGACCGAGGTGCTATACCTCCTGCTGATGGTGTGTACCCTTTTGTCGCTGTGACTGCCGCCTAAATGGACCGTCCAGTGTTCATCCACTATGCGTATAGCGCTATGCTTAAGAGGTGCTGGAGGTCCCCTAATACTCAGATGCAACAGTATTCGACAGCGCTTGTCCTGGTAGTCGGTCGGATCGCACATCATAGCTTGGCCGTGGTCGTTCAAGGTGCTGAGGGTCCCCTGGTAAATTTTGCTTTGAGGCTCGTTTTGAAAACCATTCTGAGAAGCTGCTGCTGCCTCGGTCGAGACAGCAAATCTGTGTCAAAGCGCCACAGTAAGAGAACAGCGGAAGCACTGGGCATTTCATTGGGATGATAGTTATAGTTAAATATCGACTTGTAGTCGTTCATGTTTCTGTGCTTCTGTGTCCAGTGAAACTGCTGACACCTGTTCAGAAGGATTTGCTAGTACAGAGATGTCGAATATATACCTATTGATCACAGCATGCGGTTTTTGAATCATCTTCCCGAGCCCACGAATATGCACGAGCACCCTAACTGTCACAAATATGCCTCTTTTCAATTTCTCATTACATGCCGTAACTCGAAGTTACACTTTCCAGCCCCGTTCATACACCTTGGCGATCTTACCAGTCTCTTCAGATTGGTGATTGCCCTCTTCGTCACTGCCATGGGCGTCGAACACTTCATCCGGTAATACCGCCCGGTCGATCATACTCTCCTTTGCCGGGAAGAGGTAGGGGAGCACAACGTACACGACGCCGCCTCCGACAAAGCCCAGAAAGCAGCCGAAGTCGTACGGCCTATCACCAACACCAGCGCTGATTGACGGGTTGATCGAGTTGATAAGGCCCCGGCACGCTCGGCGCCCACCCGACTACAAAGGCGACAAGGGCTCTCCAATTGAAATTGTGCCAGTAAGTGTACACGCTTCCGTATTGGTATAGTGCCCGGATATCGTACTTTCTCCGCTTGACGATCCAGAAATCGGTCATCATGATGGCGGCAAGAGAGCTCAGAAATATCGAATATGCACTCATGAAATCCAAGAACGTCTCGGCATACTCGAGGATCTTCCAGGGGACAAGCACCCACGCGGAAAGCGCACAGATCAGCTGGCCTCTGCGGATGTTGACGAACCGGGGAGCCAGCGCCATCAGGTCATGAGCCCCAGATATTGTGTTCGCTGAAATGTTCGTGCCCAAGGTGTAGAGGAAGAAGGCAAAGGCCGCAAAGAAGCGGGCGGCGCGGTTGTCCCAGTGGGACAAGAGTTTGTTCGGGTCCCACTCTAGGACGCCGTAGAGCGCTTGGCCGGCGGAGGTGGCGGCGATGCCCATGATTGCGATGAGGGTGAACATGAAGGGAAGTGCTGGAAGGTAGATGAGTTGCCACTTCCGGCTTACCAGGCGAGCCGTGAGAAATCGGGCTGCTAGACTTTAGCACGGCCGGCGGATCGCGCGAAGAAAGCATGAAAGAACGATCGGGATTGATCTGCGTGAGTTGGATGCAGCCGATGTCTACAACACCAAGTCTATATCGGTCACAGAGCGAACATACCTGGTTCAGAGCCAGCGTCATCCACTGTCCGACGATTGCCGTCATCGAACTCAGATAAGCCCAGGTGTAAGTAGAGCCAGAGATGTTTGACCGTAGATCAACAGCTGTCCACCGCCAGTCGTAGCAAAAGACCAAATGGTAATGGCCACAAAAGCTGGTAACACAACCATGGCCTTTACCACGAAAAGCTATCGTATCGAGTTCGGATGGACCATCATGAATGGAAGCTGTATTAGCCAGTAGATGAGGAATGATATCATCATGTTCGTGGCGATGCCCTCGCTCGCCGGGATGCGATTGGGACGCTCACTAAAGGAAGGTCAAATAGCTCCAATCATCACCCTCACCGAGTTGCTGCCATTATAGGTGTAAATAGAAGTCCAAAACAGCGCAAGCACGACCCTCTGGATCACTGGTACGAGACTTCCCTAGAACCCCCAGCTCGCCCTAGAGAGCACAGGAAACAGTGCGTGGTAGATTACGCCAGTAGCTCCATTCAGCGCGACTGGGATGGCAATGAGAAAGTAGGATACTGCTGCTATGATAAGAACGTCACGCCAGGCGAGTCCGAGAGTTATGATGCTGCTAGCAGTCTGCCAGATTGTGATGTTGAAGCTGTCCGAGATCCAGTAAGCCATTAGGCTTACGACTGTCCATTTCCGGCGCGTAGGAGGTACAGGATCCAGATCGACGCTTGTCCACTGCTGTGAGGAGCCTGCGAAGATGCTGTACGGAGTGGGAAGCCTCAGGTGGTGAGTTTTTGGGTTGAAGGACGAGTGTTTCATTTTCTGGTGAGGGTTCTGCTTTAAACATGATAAGAGTCCCGCGCTGTGCTCAACTGCTCAGTAAAGGGTGCTGAAACAATTGATGGATCCACAAGTATTTATATTGCTTGCAGAAGGGTTCAAGCCAGGTTTCGGCCCGGTGCCGTCGTCAGGGTGGATCGTCTTTATTTTGCTATGTTTACTGAAGGGGTTTGTATGCATAACAACTTCACATATAGGCGGGGTTGCCACCCACAGGAGGGGTTCGTGGACGGTTCCATCACGATACCATTGACGCTTCGACTATTGGTGTCTCGGTGATCATACTATGGCGTTTCTGCAGATAGGACATGTACAACAGCAAGATGCAATATGATGTCAGATTTCCAGGGTGCTGGGTCTTCCAATTCGAAGCATTGAGCGCGGTAGGATGACGGTCCTTTCTCTTTTCATAAGGTTGCAGAGTTGAAAGAGACTAGCTGGTATGGCCTGCTAAAGATAGTCCTGGTAGGCAGGTATGGGCCATTTCGCATGCGGGTAAATGCAACTTGGCGTTTCTAACTTCACACCATCTTGATATCTGGCAATCTAGCGGCCTTCGCATATGCCACTCATGGAAGCAGACCAGTATGCTCGCTTGCAGTGACGCCGAACTTCGTCGAAACTGGGTCTGCGATGGAGTGCACGCTTATCAGAGAAACATATTCGAGTTGCCTCACGATCAGCTAGCTTGAGGACGACTGGTGATGACACCTTCTTGGATTCGAGGTAAGACTCCCGGATTCTTGGTCCCCTATGGTGCACACCCTCGACCTCGCGCCCCGCTCACTTAGACGAGCCACTACTGCAGCATAACTGGATCGAATTCGAAGTCGTTAGCTGCTGCATTGTACTTTCATGTGAAGAGGTTGTCGTGTCACGCGTGACAACGCTGCTGTCTGCGGAGCCCTTTGCAACGAGCAGACTCCAAGCAAGCCTTGGCTTGAGGGGATCATTCTCTCATGCCTGTTTAATGTGTTCGTTCTCATGAACATGGCTATAGGAAGCGAGGGCAGCCTCTTTTTTCTGAACGTTCGAGTTGCACCTTCTTGATTGTAAGTTCCATGAGCCTAATACCAGATGGAGTTCTGGCCGGTCAATCATGAATTGTATCTAAGCAAACTAAGTTATCGGCAGCCCGCTCCGGCCCCACGCTGGACCCTGACGACCGGCATGTTGATCCCCCGCACTCCCCGCTATTAATGGCATCGAAAAATCATCGTGCACACAAAACACTCGCGTCACCAAGAGTAGACCGTACAAGCACCTATATCCGAGTTACGGGGTTAGAATCTCGCGTTTGTGTTCCCCTCGGATAATCAGGATGTCGCGACCCTCCGTGAACCGGACGGGAAGCACCAATCTCTCCAGTAACGCATCCGCTAGAGTACTTGAAGGGAAATTAGCCATTGTTACTGGAGCTTCAAGAGGTATCTCGAACCTCGACCTCAACCTTAACCGTCTGAAGCTCACAGTATGTCCTTTTCAGGGATTGGCGCGGCAGTATGCGAGAACCTTGCCAGCAAAGGCTGCTCTTTGGTCATGAACTACACATCCGAGTCCTCCGAAGCCAAAACCGCCGAGCTGGCCTCCGCCCTCGAATCGAACCACAAAATCCGCGCCGTTCCCGTACAGGCAGATATGGGTTCCGAGTCTGGTCCGTCACACATAGTCACGGTTGCCAAAAACAACTTCTCGCATCCGAAGTCTGGTAAATTCCAGATCGATATAGTAATCAACAACGCTGGTGTAGCGGGGAATCACCCTCTAGGAGAGATCAAGGTCGAAGAGTTTCACAGGCAATACAATATCAACGTGCTTGGGCCTATACTGCTTATGCAGGCCGCCCTGCCGTATCTGCCCCATGACCGCAGCGGGAGGATAGTCAATATGTCGTCTGTTTCGTCGTCGCTGGGTTTTCTAGGTCAGACGGTGTATGGAGGGACAAAGGCCGCGCTCGAGGCTGAGACTAGGACATGGGCGAGGGAATTGGCCGAGAGGGCAACTGTCAACGCTGTTAACCCAGGACCCGTCGCGACAGACATGTATGGGCGAACGACAGACGAGTTCAAGAAAGGGATGAATCCTTGGACGAAGAATACGCCATTAGCAAGAGTGAGGAAGGATGTAAGTCTATTCGCTCGAGTAATTAACTTCCGGCTTGTGTGCATGGCTAATGTACGGTAGGTCGATGCGAAGGAGTTTGTAGACAATGCAGATCTCGCCGGGGGAAGACCAGCTTATGAGCATGAAATTGCAGGCGTGGTTGGTATGCTTTGTAGTCCGGAAAGCGGCTGGTGCACTGGGAGCGTCGTTTGTGCGAATGGAGGTATGAAGTTCACTTATTGATGTCAGTTTCAATACCATTTTATCAGTAAGCTTGGAAGACGGGCAAGAAAGTCGTAACGCAAATCGTCGTAAGAATTGACACTTAGAACTTCAATGTGATGGAGTAGCAATAGAGGTCCTTTGCGCCAGCTGAAGAGTTAGCGAAGCTTCCCAAGGTCTATATTACAGTGGCAGTAACAGGGGCGCCCTCACTCAGCAGCTCTAGTTCTCTGGAGGCACGTTCTCAGATAAGTCTAAAGTGCAACGTAGAAGCACTCAGTTGTACTCTTGTTTGCGTCGACGGCACAAGCAATAAGCCAAGTACATCTACCCGAGAACAAGAACCGAAACTATGCAAAGGCCTAAAGCAACGGGAACAACCCAAGGGGTTTCCTTAAATGTTGCCTATATGTCAGCACCACCGCAAAGCGTTGAACTCCAACAAGAAAGCCAGTTCTTCGCCGTCAGGAAGCTGTTCACCAAACAAGCAAATACACCATCGAAGCGACGAGGCCAGCTTGAACTCGAAATCCGGACCCAGCGTGAGTAACACAATCGGGCTTCACTAGAACAAATCAGCCCACTCGAACACAATCTAACTTCCATGCCGTCAATGGCTTACCGTGAAAAGCGATGCCTCCTGCATCTCCTGCGATATATTGCCATGTTTGCAAGTGCATAGCCGCGGTGGCCTCTCATTCTATGCTTATCCAAAGGACGCTGATCACAATATCCATGCCCTTCTCTTCCGCACCCTCGTATTTGAAATTCCAGCTTCCGTCCTTCTCGTTGTTCCAGTAGGCACCTAATGCCGAGTGCAACCCTCTTCTCCCTATCTTCTTTTCCGTTTTCCTGGTTATTCCGCTCTCAGCCTTCACGGGCTTTGTGTCGGAATATGACGTCTCATCCAGTTGGCTTGATGGCTCATTTTTAGCCTCTTCCGTCCCCGCCACAGACTCGTCGCCAGCGTCTGTTTCGCTCGCGCCTTTCGCCGGCGAGGAGGTTTGCGTTCCTATTGAAGTAGCGTCTTTGGTAGATATGACAGATGGCCGTGGTGTTGGATCCGAGAGGTGTTGGATTATCGTGCTATTGACGGCGTATTTATACGCTGGCTGTGTGGAAGCGGAGGTTTCTGAAATGATGGATTGGAGGATTTTGTTCTAAAATCAAGTCAGAAGATTGCCCGTCTAATGGAGACAATGACCACATACTACGATCTGAGCATTCCATGATTCAGTACTTGAGTGGACGTAGTTGTCCACCTTCTCGAGTGTTGAGTCGCACGCCTGACAATGTCAGTCAGAGAAGGCAAGGTGAGGAGTGAGTGGGTTCCTGACATCAGTCGCTATTTGCTTTAGCCGTAATGGAGCAATTGGCTGCGAAATAGTTTAGCTTCTTGAATAGAAGTACAGTTGGTGGAATAAGGTCACTGAGTTTGAAGCCGATATTGATGCCATGATAACCGCAAGATGGACGGTTTTATGTATGGAAGAAAAATCAATCGCACGAGAACTATGTCTGATAAAGCTTAGAGTCGTCAATTGTGCTGTGACAATCTAGACGATCCGTTGCACATGCTATGTTTACTGAGGATGCGTTGCAACACTTTACGGCTTGCCGTAGAGCTTGACAGCAGGTCATTCGCGCTTGCCGTATTTTTGGGGTGCTATCATCTGGGAATGCATTAGAAGGTGGCAACAACACCGTGACCTGGACCGGAACAACACGCTACCCAAAAGCCCTTGCGAAAGTTAAAGCATCAGCTTTGCGAATATTCAGGAAGATCAGAGCCCTTCTGGTGCGACAGGGCTCTGGTGCGACATTTACAAGAAATTGTCTCCGCTGGCCTTTTGAATCACGTCCATCCAAAAACCAACCAACCTGTCTCTCTGAAGAATTTCGAAGGGCTGGTATTCGAAGAGTGTCAAGATGTCAAGCCAGCCGCTGCTGCAGACAGCGCCAGGTACTTAGCAAACATCCAGATATCGCTAGGCGATTGGACATCACGGCACTGCTCTCTGCCATTGTTATCTAACCCTTTCGCTAGGCAAGCGCATCGCCCTTCCAACCCGAGTCGAGCCTAAAGTCTTCTTCGCCAACGAACGTACCTTCCTCTCATGGCTCAACTTCACAGTCATCCTCGGCGGTCTAGCCATCGGCCTCCTCAACTTCGGCGACAGGACGGGTCAGATCTGTGCCGGCCTCTTCACATTCATAGCAATGGCGACTATGCTATACGCCCTCTTCACCTACCATTGGCGAGCGAACAGTATACGGCAGAGAGGACAGAAAGGCTTCGACGATCGGTTCGGCCCAACGGTCTTGGCTCTGTTCCTGCTTGCTGCGGTTATTGTAAACTTTGTGCTTCGGGTTACTGGCACGTAACATTCATAAAGGACAAGCGCAGAATCGGGCGTCGTTGGATGAGGAAACTTAATGAGATAATACGCGTAAAGAAATAGAACTATAAGCAAGTGCTTTCTTGTTCTCAATGCAAGAACAAAGCTCTCCAGTCCGGTAATTTTCCTTTGTGTGGCTTGTAGAGGAGCCAAATGCTGGTCCTAATTACATGAAGGAACAGTAACAAACGCCGTATGCATTGCGTAACCATTCCGGAAATGGTAACCGCATGGCCTCGAGAAGATGTACTCGCAAGTAGACGAAGGGTTATCTCGAAAACTTTCCAGCTAGTGATAAAAATAAAGACCGACCTTGGAAGTGGGAACCGCCGGTTGCGCTTGCAGTTACTCAATCAGGCAAATCGTGGGAAGCGTGGCGAGCGAGCTGTTGGACCCTGCTAAACCCCGCATGCGGGGTCCCCAGACTGCCTCGGATTTCGAAGTATCTTTACTGTCCCTTCGGCCGCGACAATCTGCATGTTGGGGTAAGAGCATTGGTTATTAGCTCTAGCAGGGATACGGACTGGGCAAGCTTCTGGACTCTTCCTTCTTCCAGTCAAGATTCCAAGACAGTTCCTGCCGGGTCAAGGGAACCCAGTAGATACCAAGAGTTTTCGTAAACCATGCCAAATACTTGCAGAACCGTTTCCGTGCCACCGGTCCTACCTATATATCCTGGGCCACCCCATCCCAGGATTTCCTCTGTGAAATTGTGTTCTGCCTCTCCGTCCTTCCCTTGTGTATGTCTGACTCTTCAAGCTCAGTAGAGCAATTACTTACTACCGCACTCAACATGGTTCACCTTCGGACAGATATAGGGGCGACTAATCCCCATAATAGCGGAAAGACCGACACCTATGACGATAAGCTGGAACTCGATGTTCTCATTGTCGGAGCCGGTTTTGGAGGCTGCTATCTCCTTCACAAACTTCGTGACGAAGCAGGACTGAAATGCAAGGTCTTCGAGGCTGGCAAGGAACTCGGTGGCATTTGGCACTGGAACTGCTATCCGGGAGCGAGAGTAGACTCGGCTGTTCCTATCTACGAGTACTCAATGGAGAAAGTCTGGAAGGTATGTTTGGTCCATCACGGCCTATGACTCAACCTGATTGCTTTCGTAGGACTGGACCTGGTCCGAGAAGTACCCAGGCTTCAAGGAGTTGCGGCAGTACTTCGCTCATGTTGAGAAAGTGCTGGACCTGAAGAAGGATGTGTCTTTCGACACGCGTGTAATAGGGGCATCCTACAATCCTGACGCGGCGAAGTGGGAAGTCAAGACAGAGGATGGGCGGACAGTGCACGCGAGATACTTGATCAACGCTATCGGCTTTGCTGCAAAGCGTCATTTCCCTGATTGGAAGGGCTTGGATTCTTACCGTGGCATAATGCATCACTCTTCTTTCTGGCCTGATGAAGGAGTCGATGTCAAGGGCAAGAGGGTGGCTGTCATTGGTACAGGCTCCACTGGTGTCCAAATCACCCAGGAGTTTGCCGGAGACGGCGCTGCCTCAGTTACCGTGTTCCAACGCACGCCCAACCTCTGCCTTCCAATGGTTCAACGTAAACTTTCCAAAGAGGAGCAAGAGGCGGCAAAGAAGGAATATCCAGATATATTCAAGAACCGCATGACAACCTTTGCCGGCTTCAACTATGACTTCATTGAGAAGGACACTCTTGAGGACACACCAGAGGCGCGGGAAGCCTTCTACGAGAAGCTATATGAGAACGGCGGATTCGAATTCTGGCTTGCAAATTATAGGGACCTGCTGTTTGATTGGAAGGCCAACCGACCTGCTTACGACTTCTGGGCGAAGAAAACCCGCGCACGCATTAGCGACCCGGTGAAGCGGGATATTCTCGCGCCTCTGGAGCCGCCACATGCTTGGGGTACTAAACGCCCTTCGCTGGAGCAAGATTACTACGAAGTGCTCGACAGGCCTGAGAATGAGGTTGTCGATGTAAAGAAGAGCCCCATAACGGAGTTCACCGAGACTGGCATCATCACATCGGACGGAAAGCACCGCGAGTTTGATGTTATTGCGCTTGCAACCGGCTTTGACTCCGTTACTGGAGGCATGAAGAACATGGGTCTAAAAGATGTCAATGGCGTTGAACTCGCCGAGAAGTGGAAGACAGGCACATGGACTTATCTGGGAATGACTTGCAACGGATACCCGAACATGTTCTTCCTTTATGGCGCACAAGGGCCTACGGCCTTCAGCAATGGTCCGAGTTGCGTTGAATGCCAGGGTAACTGGATCGTTGACGCCCTTGAAAAGATGGAGAAGGAGAAGATCAAGAGCATTGAAGCTACCACGGAAGCTGAGGAAGAATGGCGGCAGAAGGTAACGGAGCTCAATGAGAAGACACTCTTCCCAGGCACAAACTCTTGGTATATGGGTGCCAACATACCGGGCAAACCAAGGGAGCAGCTTAATTGGCCTGGTGGTATTCCTAAGTATGAGACAGAGATTCGTGACGTTCTCAACAACGGCTTCAAAGGTTATAATGTCATCGCTGCACAAGGCTGAGGGACGTCTTGACGATGTGTATGATTGATACGATCGGATGTGTAATGTAGTTTTCTAGCGCCAAGAATCTAGTTACCTGAAGGCCGAGTCCCGTGTCTCTCCACGGCGTATGCTTTAACTCCCCCATAACTGTTTATGTAGCGAAGCGCTTTTTGGTTCGTATTAGTTGTATATAGTTATTCTGCTGTTAGATTCAGATAATTTGCTAGAAGCACGCTTTCTCCTTCCATCTGCTCGCTCTCCAAATCTGACTCACTCCAATCACCCTCTCCCCTTTCGGAGGGCTGTTAGCGTAGCGCTCCCTTACCACGTGACCCACAGCCTTGCCTCGAGCAAGCTCGCCAAAGAACCACTGCCGAAGGAAGAGATCACTCTTCTAGCCACTCCACAACATATCAGACGTCTGTCTACCACAATCACTGCGGCTAAGCTGTCGAAAACATCAAGATGGTGTCTAAGGACACACATGTCTGCGGCGCATCAGACGCCGTGGGGACGGGCTTGGGCGAAAGCCGGAACCTGTTCATTTGCCTGAAACTGAGAGCAGACCACTCATCCAGACTTTATTGGAAATATATGTCAACCTAGCGCCTTCGAAAAGCATAATGCACACGTACTCTACCGCAGGACACAGCGCTGAACGCGGTGCCGCATTGTTAAGACTTCCATGCAAGACTCTTGTAGCGATTGATTCTTCACTTGTCTGAACGTTAGAGTTACTTAGTTGGGACTTTCTGAGGTCAAGGTATAGCAGCAAAACGCATTATCAGGCTAGACTCAGACGCATGATCGTGGGCTAGCACCCGGAGACACTAGTGAATGTACGTATGTACAAGATCCCCAGACTTCTCTTGTAAAGCTCGACATCCAGGACATGTTTTTGCAGTGAGATCGCTGCAGCCTTCAACTTGAGCGACGACCTAGGCCGTGCAATGAAGATTGGGGACATCAAAATGAGGTTGAACGTCAGATCCAAAAGCAGCTCTGGGACCAAAAACCGTGAAGATGGCTTCAAATACTTAACGCACTATAGTTACTGATAAGACGCTTTATTCGTAAACCTCTACTGGTTCTGTCATCGCATGACGGGCAAGCACCGCAGGCTTCGCTCAGCCCCTATCCGACTAGCAATGGAGGTGAAGGAGTAGTCACCTCATCAACCTTTCACTTTTCTTCCTTGGATCTGAAACCTCCAGCTGGTCAAACGATCATGATTGCCAAAGTCGATTTGCCATACGTCATCTTTATATGCTCCACAGCGCCCTCAGACTGGAGTTCACTCTTCACAACCACTCCAGCCGACCACACACAGCATATCGAGACGATGCCGCCCTTGACCGCTTATCTTGGCTCTGCTGCCTTTGGTATGTATCATGTAGGTTAGTCTCATGGACACCACTAACGATTGGGTCAGCATCAGTTACCTCCCCTTCGCTTTCACCTAGCTCAAGCGGTTTGAGTTCTCCAAGATCGACACCATCTTACGACTCTTCCATCTCCGCAACAATCAGCGGTGCGATCTCTTCTCATGCGGGCATACCACCATCTCAAGTCAATGCCCATGACAAGCCCACCTCCGCGCTTCCTCAGGGCCAAATCAAACTCTTAGAGCCGATAACGACACGATCTGGGAATTCATCAAGGAATGGCACAAAGCCCTCGTTCAGGTAAGTCATTGTGTGGCTTTGAAGGCCAGTTTTGCAAGTTTTCAGCTTCCAACAGTTCACCAGTGAGCTGCTCCGGACAACAATGGCCACTGTGAAGGTGGGATACGAACCGGAGATATTCGTCATTCACAAAGTGCTGTTGTGCCACTACTCGACTTACTTCAAGAGTGCACTCGAAGGCTACTTCATTGAGGCCGAGGAGAATGTTGTGCACCTTCGAGAAGAGAATGTCGAGACCTTCAAGCTCTTTCAAACGTGGATTTACAGACGACGAATTTTGGATGATGACGATAAATCAATCCATTCCTGGGACAAGCTCGTGGATTTTTATGTATTCGCCGACGCCCATGGCGTGGCCGAGCTGGGGAATCAGCTAATTGAGGAGTTGATTGACTTGGCAATTGAGAAGCATAAAATGCCAGCGCTTGATACCGTGGCCAGAGTCTGGTATCGCCTGCCAGTTGCGTCACCCTTGCGCGAACTCCTCATCAGTCTTTACGCGTGGGAAGTTTCTGGAAAAGACATGACTACCAGGACTTACTGGAACTTCCCCGCGAATTCCTCAGTGGCGTACTACTTATATGTATGCAGAGACTTCCCAGCCGGTTGAAGGGTGAGGAGGCCCCGTTCGACAAGGATCACTGTCAATTTCACATCCACGGTACTCAGGAGGAAGCCAATCAATGTCGAGACAAGCAAGAGATCCCGAGTAAGGCCTGCCGCAAACCAAGAAAGCCGCGAGCGAGTCTCATCGATACAGCTGCATAGCGCTGATGTGAACATCAGTGCTCCACACTTTACCGCAATCTACTCTTAACGGCTGCTCTCGCCTGGGCACACTCTACTACGACAGATTACACCGCGCATCTCTCCCAAGTTGTCGATCTCTGGAGATGTTCAGAGAAGAATCAGTTTCGCCCCTCTTCGATATCGTGCTGCAATAACGTCGCCAATGGCGTGGTTGTCTTTGAAAGCCACAGCTTGTTTTTTCGTGGCGCGACTTGAATGAGTGGAACCCACTATCAAGACGCTCCTTTCTCACCCCGTAGCGCCTACCTTGCAGCTGGTGGATTCTCCTTACGGGCAAAGTCAACGCTTTTCTTTATAGCGCTCTCCGCTCTGAGTCTCGGCTGCGGCATTCTCACTTCGCGCTTCTCGGGGACGGCTTTGCGATTTGTCACGATTGGATGAACGGCTTTCTTGTATTCAGTTGATGGGACTGAGAATACCCGATATGTCTCATAGTGGTGGATGGACATTGAGCGAGCATATGTCTGTTAAAGCTCCCGTCAACCCTCGATCATGTACGCAAGCTTATGTGCTCACGGTTGTGTTTCATATGTACAATCGAATGACTGAATGAATGAATGAATGAATCACTGTCCATACAAAGAAGTGGACGCTGTATGCTACAAATCAGTCCATTTCATGTCATGTCCACAATGATCATGGACATATGATGACATGGAGAGCCGCAGCATCTCGCTTTTGTCTCACCTTTGCACACGTGCGACCGCGACCATGCCTAGGACCTGTCTCCCTCGCCATGCATTTCCCTCCACCCCTTTGCAATATCCCCCATCCTACAGAACTCGACCTCTCCCTTCTCCTCCCACTCCCTCAACCACTTCACAAACCTCTCCACCATCCCAATCACGTGCGCCATCCCACTCGTATCCGGATGCAGCACCAACGGGAAAACCACCATCTCCTCCTTCTCCTCTCCGTCCCCTTCTGTCCGATCTGCCTTGTCCTGCAACAGGAACTCAAATCTGTCCTTCCACATCTGCTCAATGACACGCACGTCGACGTACCCTTGGGAGTTAGGCGTGTGTGGCCAGAACTGGAGCGGCGTCATGTCCTCCATGTACCAATTGCAGGGTAATTCGACCAATCTTGCTTTTCCGCTCTCCGGCTTTGCAGTATCAGGCTGCACAACGTTGGATGGCAGCGGCTTCATCCACTCTCCGGCCTCTTTGGCCTCTTCGAATTTGATGGGCTGAATTGGCACCGGATCTGGAGGAAGGAAGTATGGGCTGCTATCGTGGTGGGAAAGCGAGGAGTCGTATAGGAAGTTATGCTCTTGGAGCAGCTTCAGCGTCGATTCGCGGAGTTGGTAGAGCGGGGCGCGGTAGCCTTGCGGTGATTGACCGGTGAGCTGTTTGCAGAGGGAGATGCATTTGAGGAGGACGTCGCGTTCTTGAGTTTCTGTCAATTGCGCGGCACCCTTCACTATGGGTTAGCACCCTTTTTCTTAGCCAGTCCGCAGATATCATAAGAGTAGGGAGGTAGGATAGAGGCGGGCAGTTGGCATACCTCATGACAATACCCGTGCACACCAACCTCACATCCACTTTCAATAATCGCTCTCGTCTGCTCCGGAAAGCTCTCCATTGAGTGTCCAGGTATGAACCACGTAACCTTGTCCGATATACCATGCTTGCGGAAGAGCTTGAGCAGGCGAGGGACGCCGACGTGAGCGGAGAAGAAGCCGGAGCTGTAGTCCGCGAGGTTATTATCTGGATGGGCGCCTGTGCCTAGCCAGCCTGCTACGGCATCGAAGTCTACGGATAAGAGGACTTTGATCGAATGCTTGGAGGAGGAAGCGGTTTGGGTGGAAGGAGAGGACATTGTTGCTCTTAGAAGTTGTCCTCAAGATTATGCTCAAGATTGGATCTGTCTTTCTGCCATTTGAAGCCTTGGAAACAGTCTTTCATCTTTTCAATTTTCAGGTAGTGCTAACGAGTTGGGCATCCTGCCCTAGCATCCAGGCGGGGTACCCAGCCGCGGGGCTTCAAGACATCGTCACGAATCTTCATGCAGTTGTGGAGACAAGGTCAGCCTAAGATGCGGGAATCTATGTTGCTGGCTTGCGGACATAGTTAGATGTACACTCCTTAGTAATTGGTAAAATTCTTGTAATCACGTGCGTGCGGTTGGGGTTATACCCTATGTTTTTACTTAATAAGCTTTTGAGCTTGACTGGCTATGAAGACGCATTCATCAAAGGACCTGGCGGGGCTGCATTGCAAGGTTCGCAGTGCGTCCTCAGGCCCTGCGATGCAAGGACGCGGGGTTGGCTCAAATGTCCGCCATCTGACCAGCTGCGATATACTCATCCTTACCATTACCATACCCGATCGTACCTGGTAGGTACCTCCAAACTAAGGAGCCCAGTATTCCGCCACGTTCCTCCTCCATTAGCTGCCTCTCCAATGGTAAGGGAGAGGATTCTAAGGTATCCATGATATATCTCAGGAACTATATGTTTACGGGTATAGTAGATTAGAAGCACCCACTACATGACAAGGTCTTGATTGGTATTTGTGAAAGGATTCTGCAGCACGCCTCGTCTAACATGAGCTTCCATTGGCACAATCGAGGAGCTCGTGTATGCAAAAGAAATTATGCTCGTATTCAGCTGCGAACATGGTTAAGGAGCTAAAAGCTTTCCAGGGCTACAATTCAGTAGCTCGTGCATGCAGAAGAACGGTGCTTGTATCCAGCCGCGAACATGGTCAAGGAGCTACAAGCTTTCCAGGGCTACAACCGAGGAGGCTCGTGCATGCAGAAGATTGGTGCTTGTATTCAGCCGCGAACATGGTTAAGGAGCTGCAGGCTTTCAGCACTCATACTGGGACGTTGATAGAACGATGTCTATAAGAGCGGCTCTATCCTCTTAGCACTTCTGGCGCTCCTTGTGGCTTTAGTTTCAGCCTATCGAAAGTGTGACGACTCAGTACTACTTCCGAGCACTGCTCGCAACACCGTATACATGGGTCCTAAGCAGCAAAACACGGCTGATCCACAAGGTCAAACTGTCTCCAACCCCAAAAGCGCAGACAGCCCTGCCGTCGATACATCACATGGGAGTGGTAAAGTTTGGGAAGCTGAAGTCGAGAAGCAAAACGATGCACCAGGCGAGAAGGATAAGCCAAGAAAGTTGATCTTTCTTGGTGACGGTAAGCTGAACCATTACTATGTGTGCGTATTGAAAGGTAGAACTAAAGCACGTTAGGAACCCTATGTGTACGCTGGACTGCTTCCTCCTTGTTGTCGCAGTGGAAGCTAAAGTATCCTCAGGATGCATCACGGCCCCTAGAGGCTCAAGAGACCGCGGTTTACAAGGATGGCACGAGAAATCTCTATCCTCGGGCATGGGTTACCGGTTTTCACGTGATTCCAACAGATGTCTACCACCTGGGGAAGTTGATCGCACTCAAGCATAAAGCCCCGGACGGAACAGAATGGAATCAGGAAGTCCACTACCAAACTGGTATCGGTACGGATGTCGTTGATGCAATCGTATCAGACTCCGGCGTTTCTGATGGTTCTTAGGTGCCGATCAAGAGACAAGCTGGGGTGCGAATGTTTTCTGCTTCATGACCGGTCAGGGAATAGCGAACCGCGTGATGGACGGATGGGCTTGGCTGTCCAATCGCTACCGACCCGGAGATGAAGTTTTCTTAGTAGGGTACTCGCGAGGAGCTTACATTGCTCGGAGCCTAGGAGGTATGCTGACACTCTTCCTCGATGGCTGCTGTCGATGCTGGTGCTGATGCGAGGAAACAAGGCTTGATCAGCCGGTACGGGCTTTATAAGGAGCCAAAAAAACAACTCACTATCGACGACCCGGAGGTTCAGAAGGTATATGAGAGTTACAAATACAAGGTGAAAGTAGAGGAAGAGGTGATGAATCTCAGTCTGCATTAGGGAGTTTGCACTACTGACAAGCTTGAGACCGAGCCGCGAGTCCTTGATAAATGCTATGGAGGTGGAAAAGTGCCAATCCAAGCCATAATTTGCTGGGATAGCGTTGGTCAGTGTTCTTGGTCACGACGAGCACAAGGTCATGCTTACATATATAGGTGCTTTGGGCGTGCCCAATACTGGTTGGCTCTTACCTTTCAAGGCTATTGAATGGATCACCAACTGGGACTACTATCATCTCCACGACGTAACACTGAACAATAACTACAAGCATGCGTACAATGTCATGGCCTTGACAGATCACAAGGCACCCTTCACGGCATGCTTGTTCGAGAGACCGGCTGGTGTTACAACGGTATATATGGTTTCATTCCGCAACAGGAGTTGGCTAACGAAGACATTCCAGACGCTCGAACAGTGTTGGTTCCCTGGAGAGCATGAGGTATGAGATATCTTGGCTGCGGAACCAGTGTATGGTGTACAATGCGAGATATATATAATAACGAGTGAGCAGGACATCGGAGGAGGACGTTACGATGACCAAGGCATCGCCTTCATGACCCTTGCCTGGTTCATGGACAAGCTCAACGATATGCTTACATTCGACGACCAATACTTTGATTCCCAGGCGAAACGTCTTGTTACGTGGTACCTAACCCGTAAGGGAATGACTCGTCTTTGGGGAAGAGGCAAGTTCATTCAGCCAAAGGTCTAAGGCCTGAGATTGCTGAGTGACTTTTGATATTGTAGGCAAGACGCACGATAGTCAAGGCTCGGGTGTCTCTATGCTTCTGATTTCCAAATCAGACAGAACTCCGGTACCGATCCTAATTCTGACGTCCCCGTGTGCCCGGATGACTAATTGGATATCAAGGGATGGTACCGCCGCATAAGTCCGGAGAACGGCCGCGAAACATCAGACTACCTGACCGACACCCAGGAAACAGTCCACAGCTCAGTCCGTGAGCGCTATGGGCTACCGAGCCTAGGTGCAGGGGACATCGGCCCTTTCAATCCCTATGCTCTCTCCTCATGGATGCCGGTCAAAGATGACAAAGGCAAATGGTCCTGGAAGTGGAACGGTTGGTCAGGCACCCACGATAATCTCCCGGAGGCTGAGCTTGGGAAAGTTTGGGAGCCAAGGTTGAAAAAGTTGCTGAATGGTAGTTATGAGATTCCGGATAGGAGCGAGATTAATTCGCAGCAGAGCTTTGCTATGACGGTGGTCAAGAATTTGCACTGGCGATCTTGAACGGTACGGTGGGATCGTGGTAGGAGTGGACTCCAGAGCGAGCGTTTGAGAAGACCTGGTTGGCTACCACTTGGTAAATTGACACAAGATAATCTTTGATGAAGAGATGGCTGGACCTCTCTAAAGCGTAACAACTTATAACGAAATGGATCTTGATAAAGCGATAGCCGGAAGTCTCCAATAGTTTGCCTTTAATTGTGTTGCCGGTAACCCAGTCAGTAAAGCATCGGTTTTGATATTCTTTGTCGGCTAAAGCCTCCTGCCACCGGTGGCATGTCATTGTCATATGGCTTATCGATGAAAGGGGCGGTCAATTCCATGTCTGCGACATACTTCTGCAGTTCCGTTGCCGCCAGTTTCTTGGTATAGGCAGTGGATTCGGCAGCCAGGAGTTCCAAGCCTTGGTCGGCCCTGACCCCTCCAGTCTCCATCTCATATGTTCGCGGACTTGTTCGGTCACATGTGGCAAGCGTTGCTCGGCCTGATTGAATTATCGTGATTGCGTATGGACATTCCCTGCCGCCAATTGCACCTAGTGGTTTTGTCGGTCGACTTCCCGCGTCAATCAACGGCTGGTTCCTCCGCAGCAACTGCGAAGCTTACCGCGGTTACTTTACATCAGTGGAGGTGTACAGACTTATTGCGTGGAAGGACTTAGTTCAATGCTTTTCCAAACACTTTCTAAAACTGACAATACGAGGCGTGGAGACTGTCTATTGTTTCTATTATTAGAATCCGTTCTATACTCTCGGAAACCAAACCTGTTTCGTACTTCTTTGAATTACTTGTTTGATAACGAACCACGTGCCGACGCTGCCTACATTCTTAGTATATAACGCACAAGGGTTGCTCACCCCTATGACCCCGCGATCTGCGTCTTCGCTCTTGTCATTGCCTCAGTGTAGCGGAAAGTCAAGGCTTGCCGATTTAGGAACTAATCCCGCCTCGGTAGGCATCCAGCACGACAAGGCCGGGCTTAGTGCTCATGGCAGGTGCTTCTGGCATAACTCACTCGTCTGATCTGTATGTCGTGCTAGCCTGTGCTCGACTGTGAGAGATATATCGAAGAATGAGTGAAATACGCCTTGCTTCTCAACATTGACGTCAACTTGTATTCTCTGCTTAGATTTTCAAGGAGCTTCGTGCTGAAGATCTCGGGAGCCTTGACACATTGAAGCTAGAATCCAGCACGAAAGTAAACATAACCGCAAGCTCTTGAAAGACCTAAAACCATTATGCTTAATGTTCAGGGTTAGTTTTGCATAAGCTTGCAGATCAGTGGCTCAAGACTTGTTTTTCGTTCTTGCTGGTGGTTAAGCTTTCCATCGTTAGACACATTGATAGGGTAGTTCTCTCGTTGACGGTAATTATGACAAGCATGGGCAGCCATGCTTGTGCACGAGGTTGTTTCGGCACCTGTGCCTGAGTGGCGCCGCTGCGGTGACGCCTTTCCCCGCAAGGGTCTAAGTGGGGCAGCGGCTCGTATGACAGAATAATAGAACGAAGTTACGGAGAATTAATATTCATGTGTCACAGATCTCAACGTATTCACCTGAATTTAGCCAGGTACGGTAAAAGCTCCGAAGCGGATCGCCTCGATGTAATTGATTGGCATTGGCTTGCTGCTGCAGCGGGGTCTGAAACCTGTCGGAATAGACGTTGCAAACGTCGTCAGGGATGCCAGCCCTGTGCGTGTTCTCGCCGTTAGAGAATTTCTTGATTTGACGTTACCATCACTTCAACCATCTCTCAATTTCGAACGATCTCCGCGGAAAGTGTTTGGCGAACAGGGCAAAGTCTTCTCTTCAGGCTGCTTTTACCGTGCGCCAACTGTACGGCACAAATGGTACGATGACTATCCTTTTCACGATCCTTGCCCAGAACGTAACTGGCGTATGATTAACGACGATCTTCGACGTCACTGAGACTGAGGATGCATCAAGAGAAGTCAACTTGAGAGACGAGGCTAGAGCGCGGATATAAAGACCTGCTCAATTCCCGCTCGTTTCTGATCCTCAGCATTTTGAATAACCTCTCATCTCAAGCCAACAACATCAGTCTTCATTCAATACTCGTCTTCTTGCTTTCCAACCCCTAATCAACATAATGAAGTTCTCCGTCTCCGTCAGCACCTTATCTTTGGCTGTCCTCGCCATGGCCAGTCCCTACCCCAAACCACAGACCTCAGTCTCGAACAATCAAAACAACAACCAAGCGAGCGGTAACGCTCAAATAGTCAACCAACAATGCGGCAATGGGCAGACCCTCTCATGCTGCAACAACTCCACCACCACCCAAAACGCCGGTAGTGGACTACTGGGTGTTATTGCCAACGTCCTGGATCCGGGTCAATGCGCTACGCTCCCGGTCAGCGTCCGTACGTCGACCTCCTGCTGTTTGAAAATCCTGGAGAGGGTGTGAGAATGTTGGCTGACGTGGGAGTACAGTGGAGCTCGTTGGTGTTACGCTTCCGCAGATCTGTCTCGCTAACCAGGCTGCTTGCTGCAATGGCAGTCCTCAGAGCGTAAGTCTCTCGATTTTTCAAGCATACAAACGGAAACATTCTGATTTCTTGTGATCGTAGGGTCTTGTCAACGTCAATGCCAACCTCTGCATCCCGGTCGCGGTCTAAACTGCCTTGCCACAACACTGCAGACAGGCTGAGGCTGACGACTACTCAAAGTCCGGACAATGTTACGGTCACTTGGAGCATTTTGAAGCTTGAATGATCTTCTGGACAGTTCGGTCCCTCTGTCGTCGGCACGTGAACATCTGAATCTCGGTTGCGGCCTGGTGCTGCAGCAGTTGGATACCTTGTTATGCACTCTAAGGCTCGACGCTAAGGCTGTCAACCATGTATGCATTCTTGAGCAATGTACAATAGACAGTAGTTTTGCAAGATTGGGTAGATCTTGTACGGTAGCCACCGCCATTCATTAGCATCAGATGTAACAAATTATCGGATTGTCGATGTGGCAATTTATTGTGTGCTCAGGTGGCTTCTTATCTTTGGAACTTGCGGCATGCCGTGCATGACTCCAAGCCTCGTCATAGCAGTCACCTGCGTGTTTTCCAGTCCTGTCGAATGGGCAAAAGTGCAAATTGAAGACATTACGGTCAAACTGCCCACTCACCCATGACCACCACAACAGTGACCATCGGATGGAAGCCACCTACCGTTCGTTCACCTGCAGCGCAAGTTAGGCTTCTTCTGACAGTGCGGCCCAGAATATCCTGTCCGCTCCTGATAGACTGGACTCGAAGACTTAGTGCATTCCTTTTCCAGACATTTCCAGAGACTGGGATCGAGATCTCACAACCTATGTCTTTTTTCTTTTACTTGAGTTCCCTCTGTGCTGGTATAGAGACATCGGACTGTTTCGTGCTGCTTTGGTAACTCCCGCCCGCCAATGGATCACGTGCCTCAACTTGATCTCCCTCGCTGCCTACGATCTGTAGCACACACCGCGCAGTATTCCGCGCGTCTATTTGACTCCCCTATCTGCCTCTTCGCTCTCATCAACGCTCTTTCGAAAGAGTAAGCATCGGAGTGAACGTGTGGGGCGTGTGTGACCGTCATGGAAACGGCAGCCTCTGCCGCGTTTGCAAGGCTGTAAGCGCCCGGATGTGCCAGGGTTTGGAGTAGATGAACAACATTTCGTAGGAATCACAGCTGTTATCACTGGCTGTTAGTTCTCTCTGAAACACACAAATGCCAGGTATATCCTTATGCATAGCTTTGCCATCTCGCTGTAGACAGGGGTTTCTGCATTTCGCCAATGAGTCTGCGGAGCGCAAGCGCTGTACCACTATTCCGGCGTTTGCGGCGCAGCACGGCATGTAGGTTATATAGATATCTGTAGCTTGAAATAAAATGATACCTTTTAACACCTTGTTCGAACCGTCCCAGGCTCCTGATGAGCTTGTATATACACAGCTATGACTCCCATCTTTCATTCCAGCAGATCTCATTCTGGCCAGCCGACCAAGCCTTTGCCAGCAGTACCACGCCCTTTGCTTATTACTCGAGACAATGAAGCACCGGGATCGAGAGCATTGGGAGTCCGTAGAAAGAAGGCTCCCACGGTGGCTATAACGGAAGAAAAAGAAGACGATGTGGCACCGCATATTCGCCGCTGGCCTACCGAGCCAAGGCCTTTAAAGAAGCCATCGTTCTTCTCCGTAGTCTTCACAATCGGAGAGTTTGTGCTAGTGCTCGGTCCTGTCGTGTTCATCGGTAAGCAAGAATGCTGAAGACCCTTTCATCACTTGCTGAGTATGAAAGCGCTCGGTATTGGCGTGCTAGTCCTCAACGGTCAGCCAACGAAAGACAACAGCTTGGGAGCTACTGTCGAGCAAGCCACTCAACTGGTAGGCCGGGGACAGATACAGAAGGGGAACGTCTTGTTGACTGCAGCAGGGGCCGACCATCTTCCCAATTCTCTTCGCAGCGATCGTTGGCCGGACTCTGAAGACCATTGCTCGTTTCTGGGCAGAGAGGGGAGCCAAGTTGGGCGTAAGTATCCTCCTTCAATGCAACGTGCATTTGCTGAGTGAGTCACAGACACTAGAACTCCTCGTGGCAAGTCAGACGGTTTGGGGTACTTTCGAGAGCCAGCTGCTCATGCAACGCCTCACCGTCGTCGGCGCTCATCTCTTTATCCTGTGGAGCCTTTCGCCGCTTGGTGGTCAAGCGTCGCTTCGCTTGCTAGAGAAGCATGGAGCAGTAACTTCAAGTGAGACCAAGCTGAGATATCTCAGTACCGGCAAAAACTCGATCCGTCAGTCGGCATTTGACAGTTCATCGACGCTGCAGTCCGGCGCTGCTGCTATCGATTCGATCTATGCTGCGTCTTTACTTGCTCCGGTAGGAGTCATGGCTGCACCCCAAGACTCATGGGGTAATGTTAAGATTCCTTGGCTTGAGATGCTGAATCCTGCGGATGCCAATGGGACTGGATGGATCGGCGTGGCCACCACAACTTCGGCAGATAACTATACCTCTTTGGTCGGAGTACCCGTTGTAGGCCTTCCCGCGGGCGCGGAAGCTAATTTTTCTCTCGAGTCTTCGTACTTTGTCTTGGAATGTGGGGCGCCTCAGAATTTCTCTTTCATCGTGGACCAGGATATCTGGAGCCAACAGCTAGGGCAGCTGTGGCATGGCACCAATGTTTCCAATACCGCCACCGGCCCATTCTACGATAATCGCACAGCACGGGACTCTTCTTTCTTTCTGGACACTGATCTGCCGTTCAACGATACGGCCAGAGTCGATGTTACTGTTGGGGCAGCAACCGCAGACACCGATAATGACCCACGACTTAGCCAGCCAAGACATCTTTTATTTGGGAACAAGGCCCCAAGCAATTTTAGCACCCGGATAATACTTTTTAATTGCACAGTTGCTCAAGCGCATGTCGAATCTCAGGTTCATTGTAGTAGAGAAGGTGCATGCAGCGTGACCTCCATACGGCCTTCCCGATCTGACTTCAGTCGAAGAGTTCTGTCGCCCTTGGAATTACCGCCAATCGCAGCCAATCTGTTCAAGAGATTACCTTACGCAGCGGGCTTGCAGCACGCTGGAGTATCCTCGCCAACGGACTACTTCTTGAATAACACAGCTGGCTCCGCCTTCTCACCTTTCAGTATTCTGGACGACTTTGACTATGTTGACATTTACTGGATGCCTCCCGATCTTCTTGCTCGGCGTCTTGCGCTTGTGCTCAACACGTACTACCAGATATCTCTGGCGCCGCTGGCATGTACTGGTAATTCACCCTCACATCTTTCGCTGTACGGTCCGGACATTATCCCAATTGGGTGGAACCAATCAACACCAAGCTATGAAACGATCGTAAAGGCTCCGTTCATCGCGGATACTACGACGGCCACAGTCTTTCACAGTTACGAAATTTATGGCTGTAATTATCTTTGGCTGAGCTTCTTGTTTGTGTCGTCAATCACCTTGCTCTTTGTCGGAATCACTGGAGTCGTGCTTAAGTTCCGAAGCTTGGCTCCAGACATGATGGGTTTTGTTGCGAGCATGACCTACGATAATCCCTATATGGATTTGCCAAGAGGCGGCAGTACCATGGAAGGAATGGAGAGAGCAAGGCTGTTACGCGACTTAAGAGTCAGGATAGGAGATGTGGAAGCGGATCGAGCCGTTGGGCATGTAGCCTTTGCCAGTGTCGATGGCAGCGGCGCAGACACCCGACCTGTTGCGACCTTGCAGAGAGGAAGAAGCTACACGTAGCCGTGTCAACAAGAAAACGTACACCTCAGTATCCGCATCCTCGCCAGCAGAAGACTTCACGGGCAGATCTCCTCCAGAGACTGTGCTTGGATAGAAGGCATGCACCTGCTGCCGCTGTGTCATTGAAACCGGTGAGCGGTGTGATAGGGCTTTGCACTGATGACACCATCGCTGCTGATTATCTTATTAATTGTGGCATTGGCACTTATGGCGCTCATCCGGTCGTTTCAGGCACGCGGTTGGATCTCCGCCAGATCTCGACTGTGGGGATGAGTCGGCCTAAGGTCTGGGAGCCACGTCCGATGGACCCCATAGGCGGGCAGCCCCGCCAACTAGGATGGCCATGCTCGGGAAAGCCACACTCATTTCCTGCTGCAGCCAAGATGCAATAATTGTTCGCAAACCCACATCATTACTTTTGGTTTTCTTGGTTTACGGCAATGAAAATACCTCAAACTAGCCAAGGAGAGTTTTTGCCCTCAAGACCTCAAGCTTAGTGATTGCGCTTGGAGTGATTGTCTCATTTTTCAACACCGCAGTTACATGGGAAGACGTGGGCTATAGGACGATTTTCCGTCAATATAATCGTCCATCAAGAAGTCATTATTTCAGAGGACGAGCATGGCCATTTCAACCTGTTTGCCTGGATGTCTGTGTCATCCTGGAGCCGAGTGCGCACTATTCGTACTGTGTCTCAAACATAAACATTCGTATGCGCTGTCACGCACTGTTCGCTTCCTGATTTGCGGACTTCGTCGAAGTTGCCTTGCATAGAGAAGACTTTCCTGGACCTTCTGTAACCACGTAGCGCATGCATGCAGGTCTTTGGGTGCCGGATATCATGGTGTTGATGCGTGGTTTGTTATGGAGATCCAAGCTTCGTCTGCCGGACCGGGAGTACCTGACTAGTCGAAAAGTATCTCCGCCAGTCGATGTTCTAGCGCAGCCCTACCGTATCCGGGACGTTGGACCAGCTAAACTTTCATTCGTGCAAGGGAAATTTCCAACTCAAGCACACCGGAGCTGAAACCGCACTTTACTGTGTTTGCCGGCGATGTGTTGGCCGCCTCTCCTCCTTTTCGAACACCGGCAGAAGGTATCACCTCGTCGCTGGCTTCTACTGGAGGCGGCTGCACTACTATGTACAGGCGTCGTTGGCAGTGGTGATGATGTTGGTGGGACACATGCTGATACGACCAAAAAATCAACCATAATCATCACGTTTCAGGGATGCTGAACCTGGCTGTGACTTGCTCTAGCTCAGTGTTAGTTCGACAATCGAGACTGGATGATAATTTGCGTTAGATGCAATAATGTGATTGGCCGAGTCAGTCAACGCTGTATCCGCTTTCCGATCCGCCTTTTTGGTTTACCGTTGCACCGGCTCCCCTTTTCAATTAAATACCCACGACAGCCCGTTGCAGTCCCATCTTGTTCTCCCCCTCTCTCACTACTCTACGGTTGAACGTATCTGTCTCTCCTTCAGGTGTTACTCCGTCCGTTCTTTACAGAGACCTAGGTCTCGTGTCTATCTTTGACATAAACGTCGTTCTTTTTATCACGTTCACTAGCCGGCAAGGTCCGCACAACTTACAACGCCAGATACCAAAAGATTGCTAGACAATCTCAAAGTCATTCGAACTCGTAACCTTTCGTAACGAAATCTTGCGCCAATTGTACCCATCTTACCAAGAGTCCTCCAAAATGAAGAACACTGGCCTCCTGGTTGTGTCATTTCTCTTCTCACTCGTTGCAGCAGCACCACTTAACAAGCGTGATACCGTTTGGGTCACCGACAACAAATGGGTCTACGAGACTGTACGACGTACTACAACGGTCTGGGTTGACTCTCTACCGACGGGGTCAGCAGTCCGCGCTGCAAACTACTATTCGCACCATTGGCACACTCGCCAGTCGACCGCCGTCTCAGCATCTTCCTCGTCCTCAGCTGCGGCCAGCTCAGCATCTTCCTCAGCTGCGGCCACCTCAGTCATTACCTCCACGCCGGAATCGATTACGCCGACTGAAACATCTACGTCCGTTGCGCCTACCACTTCTACTGACGTTCTTCCAACTACTTCTACCGCTGTTGTGCCCATAACCACTGCGCCCACATCTGGTGCCACAGAAACCACATCCGTTTCCAGCGCCCCTGACTCGACGGCGACCTCCGACAGCACCATTACCCTTACCATGACAAGCACTTTGTTCAGTACAACTACTTCTGCGACATCCGTTGGCTCCTCGACCACAACCACGACGGTTACTCCAGAGGCTGCGACAACCTCGGCGGCCAGCTCCTCTGTAGAGACTGGTACCAGCTCTACCCCCTCAGCAACATTCGGTGCTTTCACCAGCTTCTTGTCCTCCGCATCAGTAACCACTTTTGGTACAAGCTCTACCGAAGTAGCAGCTACGCAAGCACCCGCAACTACCTCCACCAACGTCCTTTCAACCAGCTCGACCGAAGTGGCCCCTACCAGCACAGCAGTCGCTTCTACCCCGGCCACAACCGCCGCGCCACTCCCTTCTACCACATCTGCCGCCCCTGCTCCTTCCAGCACGCCTTCATACAGCAGTAGCTCAGGGACCGTATACACTGGTGACATCACATGGTACGCTACTGGCTTGGGTTCCTGTGGCTGGACGAGCACCGATAGCGACGCCATTGTCGCCATCCCCTGGCAAATGATGAACAACCCACCGAACCCCAACAACAACCCTCTGTGCGGGCAATACATCACCATCTCTTACGGCGGTGTGGAGAAACAAGCGAAGATTGTGGATACCTGCGCTGGATGCACCGGTGCATCCATTGACTTGTCCCCCGGTCTATTTTCGGACTTTGCAAGCACGGACAAGGGCCGTATCCACGGCGTTAACTGGTGGTACAACTAAAGCCAAAGACCTGGAGTCTGGCGCGCGTGTACTTCTGCGAAGTCGACGTTGCAATCATGTTGCGATCATCCGCTAGCCCTGCGAGTTCAGTGCTTTGCACGAATCTTCACGACATCTTAGAGATGACTTTTGGCGAAACTTCTTACCGGATATTTAAGGATCCTGACGACCTTTGCGTCTTTGCTTCTTACCATTCTTTGTACATAGTTTTCTACGCTTCGGCTTTTCAGACATGGGTTTCCTTCTTGAATGGTTTGTATGTAGAACCCTACGCCGTACGGCAACCTTGGGTCGTCCACTACGACGGCTGGAAAACAAACTCCGAAATAGATATCACTCTTAACAATCAAAGCCTCGTGACCAATGGTCTTTCATCAGCGAAACTGCTCACTGGTTCCATGTCAATAGTCTAGGTGTCTCTACAAAGAGGACGGAGTAAGTCGGCGATGCCTACTCCAGCCTCTGGCAGGAGCCAGTAAAAGATCAGAACGCTTGTCATGCCCATTGTTGTAGGCCTTCAATTCTGTATATGCGTGTCCAGTTTAGATAATATAGCCGCAGTACTCAAGAGCGACTTTTAGACCGAGGGCAGTGCCAACATGGGTCAGAGTCCAAGCCAGTAGTGTATGTCGAAACGCAAGCGACAGACGTAGGCTGGAAGGGAGTACAGCTTTTGAAAACATTAATGCTCTGAGGTGAGTGCTTTTGGACGAAAATATGGAAGAATCCCTGTTCGGCGATAGTATCCTAGGGCCGTGTCCTGAATAACCATCAACGTGATCGCTTGTGCCCTCATAATTCCTATCAATGGTACCCTGTCTGCATGCTTGTCGCTGTGCGTTTATTGTGGAGAGCGTACCAGATCTCCAACGGACTTTCCCATCTTTGAACTTTGTAGGCTCCTGATGTCGTCATGCTTTCGAATAAGGATCGCGCATCACTCCTTTCCGGCCATTATTCCAGTACTGCATAGCAAATGTTATCTACCCTCGCTACCTTGATCAGTCTAGCTGATTATTCCCTCTGCTTGCCTTGCGATGTCACACAAATACCTTTTCAAGCCTCAGCGCTACTGCAAGCACTTTGACAACGGCCCGACCAACCAGCGACTCCAGACATCACATCCCCGCAATCTATCACGTCCTCGAGTGGGCGCTTAGCGACCGTATCCCAGGCCACACATGCACGTTGCACTTGTCGCGCCTGCCATTATTCACTCAAAATGGCGGTCTTCACTACCTTATATCACGTTATGCCGTCCTAGACTGCCTATGCGGAGCGGCCTGCTACTACTTGGACTATCACACCTCCTAGACTGGACGGAAGACTAAGAGTTGTCACCACAAAAGAGCACCGTAGCCTCTATTGCGCCCATTACACTGGCGATCCTTTAATACTCGCGACCGAACATGCTCTGCGATACTTCGCTCCGGCAGCGAAGTGTCTTGCTTCTACCTCCCACGCCCATATCGCCATGGGCAGACTGATCAAGAACCACTGGGCTCGTCTCATCATCCTAACAGCCTCCTTCTGTGCGCACAACCTCCCATGTCACAACGCGCCCGCCCCCAGCTAACCCGCTCGCAGACCAGATCGCCGCCGCCATCGAAGGCTACTTCTGGCCCAAGATCTTCTGGGACTTCCTCACCAAGAACCTCGACGGCGCCGTAAAACCCGTACCCATCCTGCAAACCGTCAACCTCCTCCTCGGGCTATTCGGTGTCGCATTCGAGTGGCCACTTAAATACCTCGCAAGGATACCGATACATCAGTCTATCGAAGTGAGGCTGGTGCTGTTCCCCGTCAGCGCGATGGCGGCGGCGCTGCTGTATCAGGGCACCAATGCGGCGCTGTATTATATGATTGGCGTTGGAGTGTACTTTTGGGCTTATGCTGAGGGAGAGGTGAGTTGCGCTCTTTGGAGGTCGCTGGGAAGGGGCAAAGCTGATTGATACTATAGGTGGTGCTGGAACAACCGTGGAGTTTACCGAAGAGAGTACCTCGCCGAAATCACCCTTGAATAGACTGGCGTGTTTATACATCGCATGAGTGGCACATCGACTGTGCCTCTGTTGAGATTTTGGACCGCTGCGCACAATCTAATCTCCATTTCCCACCAACTGGGGACCTTCTCCTGCAGAAAACGACCTAACCGTTTCCGCCTACGGAGGAAGAACGGTCACGTACCACCATGGCGGTGCGATAGCAGCACGGTTACCTCTAAACTTTAACCTTCCCAAGAAGCGGTTGCGAACAGCTTGCTATTCGGGGCCGAGGGCGTTCGCGGCATACTATTGGCTGTTGAACTTACAAGTTCTGAGCCATAATGAAAGCCAGAGTCTGCTCTGCGCCTTTCGGCACTGTGGGTGCTAAACGTTGGGAATAGTCCCAGAAGCTGGGCTCGACTTGCGACAACCTAGATCCCGCAAGAGCACCACCCCCGGAAAGCATGCCGGTCTCAGCAGCTCGTCATTGTCTGCCTCTGCGCTGAAGCATGGTCACCGCTTCGGAGAACTTTTTCAATGTCCGGTGCATGGCCATAATCTAAATAACATGGCCGAATCAATGAGAAGCACCCAACAAGCCTGTTCAACGCACCATTTTAGACTGCTTCAGGTTACTTTCCATATGGTGGTGTTGGCCCAAAAAGATACGGCGTCGACGGGGCGACCAAGAACGCATCAGGGATGGAGAGAGGAGAATCGGAGCACCTATCTTTAGAGCCATTTCACCAAAACACATCGTGCGAGACCCGCTCTAGATGCAAGCTCAGATGTCGACCTCCTTTTGGGCCACTTCAAACGCCCATCCAAATATATCACAGGGGGTCGTCTTGGGGCTGTGATGGACTTTCCGGGATACTTCTCTGTTTAGACTGGGGCCTCATTGATTTCGGGACCTACTGGCAGTTCTCTCAATGCGGCTACCTTACCTGACGCGTCAGTAAGCGTGGCGCAACATGTGTGAGGGGATGGGCAATGCCTGTGCGAGAGCGAATGGAGGCAGCAGGAGAACGGGGTTAGTAAGTTGATAGCAAGCCACGAAGGAAAGAGAGGAATTGGCAGGGGCTTGGACGTGAACGATCTGGTTTCGACGAAGAAGTGGGGCGTGATTGAAAGTCATATTGTTTGGCTTACTATTGCAAGGAATGGGAGACGCGATGTCCAAAGTGTCATGATGCATATCTCTTCTCCGCAACGGAGGAAGCAACGTAAACGGTTGTCGAGAAAGAATGAACCACTATTCCATATGAGCGTGGGAATCATGTCGCATCTCATGCCTCCTCGACTTCAGGACAGGAAATGTACAATCCTAGTGTAGCAAGCATGTCAATCTAGCTGATCCACGATACTTCCCCACTCCTCAAGCCAGTATCTGTAGCACGAGATCCTTTGGTTTACGTCCCTTTGGACTCTGTGTACAGAACAATATCACTCTCATCACCTCTTTCTTTCCCAACGTCGAGCAAATTTACCTTAGATCCGGCCCAACGGACTTTCTTCGATTACACTTGCGTATGCATCATGTCTCATCTCATGCCTCCTCGACTTCAGGACAGGAAATGTACGATACTAGTGTAGCAAGCATGTCAATCTAGCTGATCCACGATACTTCCCCACTCCTCAAGCAAATATCTTAGAACGAGATCCTTTGGTTTACATACCTTTGGACCCTGTCTAGAACGACATCGCTCTGCATAACCTCTTTCTCTCCCAATGCGAGGCAATTTTACTTTGAATCCCCCCAACGGACTTTGTTCAATGGCATATTTTGATGTCGCGATGTGGGCAGATGAAGATAGCGTCCGCGGCTCGAGAAGTACAGTACCAGCACATCGAGATCCGACATTTCCACGCTGTCAGGGACGTGGAGTTCTCGGCTGGGAGGCACATCAACGTTGCAAGTGGGATGGAGCAGAAAAGGGGGATGCGCGGTTTGATGTGCGGAGGGTGGTGTGTTTGGTGGTGATAGAACTACTTGTTGTGCTGATGGTGTATCGCTGCGCTGATGGTGATTAACAAACTTGATGACAGCATTGGAGATGGTGACGATGTCCGCATCGTGGTGATGGTGTGAGCAGCAACTGAGCCCGAATTACCAATTTTTACACGTAGACCTAACTTGACTTTCGACGTTACCTGCGTCGTCTGAATCGACGATGTCGAATACCGGTTGTCCATTGTCTAGCAGGTATTGGCGAAAGCATATTCATATTCTACGCCAGTAGACAGGTGGAGGAAGTCTGATCATAAATTGGCAGGGAACCGCCCTGGTGCGAAGCTGCCCAGGTGGTTGTGATGACTGGATAGCACAAGATTGAATACGGACCACACCGCGCACATACGGCGGCCAAAACCCGGATTGAGGCTGGATAGACAGATATGCAGTATTTTCATCTCCAAATAGCTCGAGGTAGAGGATAAGCACTTAAAAAACGAATGTTTACAGGCGTGTTTTTGGACGCATTGTTTGTTTTGAAGCCTAGAACGGCCAACTATACCAAGACAGGTTTGCATATAGATCCAAGTCAATATAAGCTTCGCTAGCTGCTCCTTTGTTAACATCCGTAGGGAGGCCGCTACGCGCACCGAAATGCCTTTTCTCCTGCTAAGGAGCGAAGAACACTAGGTACGGCCAGGAGCTGGATTCTTCCCTTCGAGGGTCACTTCTTTCGGTCGTAAAGCTTTGCATCGCACGCCAGTGGAATAGAAAGGTCACTCATCCCCTTAGAACATCGTGCTCCACCTTGATAGGCTTATCACCACTGGCTTGGGATGAGCAGTGAGACGGTCAATTTGCCTATAGATCCACGCACTTATACATCCCGATGAGACAGCCCCGCTCCCTCGCGTTTTGCGCCCGCCAACAAGGCCTGTACATCCCACTAAAACGTCCTTTGCTCCATGAATAGTGCGCAAACAAGGAGTAACATTAAGTGGTATGAGAAAGCCGATCTGCGGAGACTTGGTCGTGGGACTTTGAGAAGCTGTTCACAGCCTTCTGAAATCCCCCTCTTGTGCGTCCACAGAGACGCGTTTGACGACGCGCAGCGGAATTTTGGATGGTAATATTGCACGTACATGTCTCAAATCGTTTGCAGAATTCGAAGACATTCAAGGTGTGGGTGTTGGTGAACGCATCAAGAGACCAGAGAGGCGTGGTCAGTGGTGGACGGACGGACCTTATCAAAGAGATGAGGTACACAGGGGAACAACGGAACACCGACCAACGGCTGGTTCGTGTCAAGGTATGAAGAGTATGACCGTTCCAGTCCTCCAGGTAAATATAGAGATCCGCTCCCTCAGAGATTAGATGGCAAGCTCACGAGCATGTTCAAAGACGACAAAGCCCCATTGTCACCTTCATTCCCAAGCACGGCGTTCTGGAAGATCTACTGGTTACGGCAGTCTGCGTAGGGGCATAACTTTATGTTTTATGGAGATGACAGACGTGGTGGTGATGGTGTTTTGCGGTGGTGATGAGGATTATGCCATGCTTGCTGATGCTGATGGATATGGGTTACAGTGGTGACGATGCCCGGCTCGCGGTGGTAGTGTTGAGCAGCAACTGAGCAGTCAAAACTAGCAAGTTTTACCCGTGCACCTTGAAGCAGCTTGACCTTACTCCCCGAGGCTACGGGCGTCGTTGCTTGGTCACGTATTTACTAGTTTCTGCATCGTTTGCTTACGTTTTAGTTGGAAGCATTTTGTATAACATCCCGCCCGTGGATGTAGTCTGTATATAGATAGGACATGTCACGGCGGAGCGGCAAGCTGGCAATGATATTTGTATTGAGCTAGAATACGCGCTCAGCCGACGTACACAATGTGGTGAACACTCGGCCAAGGCTAGATGTAATTCTCCACTATCTTTATATGGCTAGGTATTAGAGTAACGGTGGTGAGGGGACGAAATGTTTACCAGGCACCTAGTGCGCATTATCGGCATGCAATTCTAGCAATAGATTGGAGTGGAGCTCCCTGAGGAATCTGGATTACCAAACAAGTGCTTCCACATGAGGTATATGCCAAAAGTCTGAAAGGCTGGTGTTCTATACATCTGGATAGATACAGATACGTCGACGTGTCAGGAGAAACTGACAAGGTAGAGTTGAATTCTTCTTTAGGACAATGACCGGCATCTGATGGCAAGTGTTGGTCGTCCATCTTCAAAAACAAAGCAAGACATCAGTGAAACTCTGAAGATAACAGACTGCTTCATAATGGGGATGAGGAAAGTGTCCGAAGATGTTGACTCCGTTAAGTGTCCGGTGACAGCGTGCAACGTAGATCTTGGGCGGAGGACAGAGCACGGCCTAAGACTCTGGGAGTGCTGGAGCATTAGATGCTGCTAGTACAGATGCAAAGAAACGTCCGGCTTTCCAAACGGAACAACGAACGGAACGTCAAACATCGATACTAATTCTTCGAGCTGTCCTATGAGCTCACAATTTACATCATCGTGTTGGTGGAGATGATTGTTGGACGTGATTGAAGCTGAGCTTTGCAAGTGTAGTCCGACGCACTGTCTGCACAGAGACAGCTATACGCACCGGAACACCTTCCCTCCTTCCAATGAGCGGATGAGACTGCGCCCAGGACCGGGCTGTTTCCCTTCGAGCGTGACCTCTTCCAGTCGTAGAGCTTTACCATTACAGGTCCAGACACAAAGCGCCGTAGGCCCTCCAGCTCCCTCTCCGCCTTCAAACAGCACTCCTGGCGCACCTGCTAAGTCTGGGCTGTTCTTGCACAACGACATCCGATTGAACTTGATTCTTTCCCCCTTCGGAAAGCCCTCTTGGTAAAGAGTGGACCATAGAGGCCCAATGACTCTGTTGCGGAGGAGGATAGTCCCAGAGTCCCAGGATGACCAGTCAACGTGCCTATCTTCTGGCGTAATCTTTGGAGCAGGGCGGATGTCTTTCACCAATTCAGGATGCTGCGAAGCCCATCCGACGTCCTCCAGAGGTGGCACGAAAATGTGGTCTTTTAGTCCTTGGACGAGCATGGCAGCGCCCTTTGTAGCGACAAGGTCAACCAGTTCTTTCACGCCGTACTCTTGCTCGGGCGGAAGTGGGATCGGTTCACCAGGGTAACGTGTTTGCGCCAGAATAGTGCCATGATCAAAGAGTTTCGGATGTAGCGTTTGCAAGCTAACTCCTATCTTATTCCGGCCTTGGAGCAGAGCGTGATGTAAAGGCGCAGATCCTCGAAGGCTTAATATATCAGTGGATTTGAAATGCAAACTTCGTGATGGCCTTACTCTGGTAGCATAGAGGGGTGTACATTGAGTCCGCCGTACTTTGCAGCATTCAGGATGCGCGGAGGCACGAATAAGCCGAATGATACGGCAATTATTAGATTTATGGGCTCATTGTTTGGCTTAGGCGGCTAGGTAGTCGTCAGCACGGTTGCTAAAGCCTTGGGGATAGTCTCGTGATCGTACTTCCCAGCCCGTGAATGTGTTGATCTGATGAACAGGTAAAGAAAGTTCCTCTGCTACAGCTTTGATAGGGACTTGTACGACGTTAGCTTCGGCACGGTGTACAACTCTTCGTAGCATTTACCTTCACGGATAGTTCTCAGTCCTCTGCCTACCGGCTTCCCTGGTTTGCAAACAACATCAACTGAAGCGATGAGGTCCGGATCAGCTAGATACTCCTGATGAACGGCTCGAAGGGACGAGACACTGAAGTCATCTGATCCACAAAAGAGGATCCGTAAAGGATCAGCGGTCTTCGAACAGGAAGGTCGGCGTATTCGTACTGTCTGAGAATTACTACATAACGCTCGAACTGGTTTGCAAAGCCTCGTCAAGGGAAGGGTCATCAGGAGCAGTCATATCCTTCTTCTGCTGCTGCAGACATATTGTGCATGGTGGCTCTCCCGGCTCAACCACGTCCTCCGGGAGCCCCCCCTTGGCCCGTGCACGGTAGATCTATAGGGGCTGCTATTCACTCTACATCATCGTCTATATATAGATACTATTAGTTATAATATAAACAATTTAGCTTAAAATGGCGTTTTTTCAGCTCTCTGTGTAAGGTTTACCTATAGCTAACAACTGAAGAAGCGTGTTTTCATACGCACTTATGTCCACCGCCACGAACGTTTCCTAAAGCGCCGATGATTATGAAGGACAATGGCGGACAGATTGGTGCTTGTCACTCCAGGTTTGGAAGGAGAGAGCTACTAACCACGAGCTTGACAAATTCGGAAAAACGTTCCATCAAGCGGCATTCGCTGGCACGATGTCTTCAAGCGAGTGCGCACAATATGCGCGATTTCCCGCTACGGCCAGCAGACTAAGAAGATGGTTGCAACTGCTCACAGCCGCGCTTATTCGAAAACAACGCGAAAGCAAAGATACGACGAGCATCTACATGCGGAACTATTCTCCGTGATCCGCAAGTTCATACCTGAACAAGACGCGATCTTCAAGTGGCTAAGAGGAGCAATGCTCTTCGAGACAACGCGGTAACGGCAATTGAGCTGTTGTATATTAACTACACTACATCTTAAGCTCTTATATGCTCTCGAATCTAATGATATACACGGCCTACAACCTTTCATAATTGATAAGAGAGTTGTGAAGTCAAAAGAACATCCTCAAGACTTTGACAGTTTGAAGAATGCATTTGGTAAAGATTTTCCTCACTACGTGATGGGCTAAGGGTATTTTAAGATGACTGCGGAAATTCATCAGCCTTTGCGCCAGATTGCACACTGAGTACTCTAGCGCCTATAATTCTGATTTCATCCAGTCCGCGGTCGGAGTTCGCTGTGCCTCTAGCTTATAATAGCCTGGCTGTAGCTTTTGGAAGACAGCCTCCGGATCAACCCTCTTGCGTATCTCTATTAATCTCCCGAGATTGGCGCTTCCATATCCAGAGAAGACGTCCTGTTCTTCGAAAGCGTGGTTCTGGAAGATGTAAGGATGAAGCATCCCCATTTGCGACGCAGTCTCTCCGGATCTCTGGATCAGACGTCTCATGAAACGGCGCATCCTTGGTGTGTCCTGGACCTCGCTCCAGTGCAGATTGATGTTAACGACTCGGGCGGGTTAGCGTCACGTCAAAGACTTGAGTTGCGCAATTACTCACTTGTGAGCGGACCGTGTTCAATTGAAATTCCTAGTGCATTGCCTCCGCGATTCTGCATCTGACGTATGGCGTTGAAAGTGAGCGGATTGTATACAATGTAAACTTGCAATCCTTTAGCACCTTTGATCGTTTCGACCTCTTCGCGGAAAATGTCGGCAAAAATCATTGAGACTCTAGCGTTGCTGTACACGGTTACGGAACCAAAATAGTTGTAGTACCCTTCCTTATTCATCCCATCCATCTTCTTTGCCATGGCCAAGATGGATCTCTGGTAAAAAATAGTCTGCAGTACCGGAGATTCCACAACCGTGCCGTTAGGATAAGCATGAACAAGACTTTCCGGCAGCTTTGGTAGTTTTGATGCTACCATACGTTCGGAGATAGCAAAGCTTTGAGTAGGCACGTGCCATTGGTACGTTACTGCAATCTGCCATACATCCTCCAGCATTTCGGCGGTGTGCCTTTCTAATCGATCGAAGACCTCGGCAAGGTCATCGATGCTAAAGAGCTGAAAAGTGTACCATGTCGGCGGATCATGAAATGCTTCGATAGTGACCTCGGTCACGATCCCGAAATTGTTACCTCCGCCTTTCAAGGCCCAGAAGAGGTCGGGGTGAATGTTATGGCTGGCCCTCACCACGGAGCTGTTGGCTAATATGACTTCAAATTCCGTCACAGTATCGCATGCCCAACCGTGGTGTTCGGAGAAGAAGGAGATGCCGCCTGCAAATATCATCAGTCTCTGCTCGCGTTCCGTATTGAATCGCTGTCTGACCGCCGAGAATCGAGCCTACCACGCCGGTAAGGCTATTTCGCGTGCCTGTTGCTGACATGTTTCGGGGCTCAAGAGCGGCATACACATCGGCCCAAAGACTACCAGCTCCAATATTGACTTGCGGCACCACACCATCGCGAAACGTGATATCTTTAAGCCTTCGCATGTCAATTGTGATGCCTTGGTCCGCATTTGAGGCACCTTTAAATGGTGACGTTCCGCCACCTAGAACCGCAAATTGACACTTATGTCGGCGGATCGTGGAGAGAATGTCCGAGATGTCCTGCGGATGTCGCGGTTCTGCTCTACACCAGGGCTGCGATTCAGTCTGGAAGTTGGACCACATGATTAAAGAGGCCTCGGACTTTAGGAAGATGACATCTTTAAATAACTGAGCCAGTTCGTTACACTACAGTATCCTTCAGCGTGTGTTGACGGAGTCGCCATGCGTGTTCAGGAAATACGTACTGCATGCTCACACCCCGAGTGTAGGGCAGTGTGGGCATAGCGAGCAAGACAAAGTATGTAGCATACAATGATCAAAAGAGAACTGCCCATGGTTACGCGCTCCCAGGATTGTTCAAGATCATAGGGGATGCGGGAGCTGTTGCAACAATCTTATAAAATACATTTCCTCGTGGCATGATGAATCAGCATGTATGGACCTCCAACTTTCTGCACAGCCCCCTAGATGATTCGAGTATGAGAAAACTTTGTTACAGTTTAATGTGTCTCTGTTATTCGATAAACACATTCAGGACATGAACCGATACATTCACAGTTATGAAGCGATACGGCTGCATTGATGACAAAGTCTCATTGCGTACTTTCGCCCGAGTCTCGGTCTATGTAGCGACAGCTTCCTCCGAACATTTCCAATAACAACGTAATCAACAGTTCGCGTGGGCGTTAATTGACAGTTCTGCCCATCAGACTGCATTTAGCAGCCAGTCTGGTACCACGCATCCGCATCGCGCTCCTTCAATTTGATGCAACCGTCCTCAGCTCTCGCGACCAGGTCCCTCACAGCATCCATCAAAGCGTCGCGGGATTTCATCATCTCTGGGGCGTATTCACGAGCTGCGAGCTCTCGCTTAGCGACTTCTGCATCCAAACAAGGTGGTCAGTCATCTTCTTCCTCCGATGGCGCAAAATGACTCATCTTACCATTCGTCGGAACGGCAAGAGCACTAACTGCGACGCCGAGAGCGAGGATTATCTTGGTGAAATGCATTTTAATGTCGATGGATAGTTGAGTTGGAGGTGTGCTGACGCGGTGGTAGTGATTGATAGGAGACTGTCGGTGTTTTGATACTCTGGTGATGTGACAGAGAATGGGGTATATATACAAGGTACTATAGGGTGATTTGAAACTGAGGGGGTCGTGGGATCACTGCTTTCCCTGATAAGTAATTACTCGTAGAAGGACAGCAGGATTGTGTGAAGGACAGCAGCAATGTGTGAGCACGGGGCTAGTAAGCCAAATTCCACAACCCTCGATTTCAAAATACCCTCCGGCACGTTACAGTTTTCTTATCCACTCAACGGAGTCGCCCAATTACAAGTGGATGCATTATCGCCCGGATAAAAAGCGACTAGAACTAGTACAATTCGCTCCGGAGGAGCCGAAGATCTATCATACCGCTGACGCTTAGTGCTGACGGTTTGAACTAACGCTGCATGCTATCCTAGTGCTTCCGCAGGAGGAGCTGAAGATCGTCATACCGCTGATGCTTAGTGCTGACGCTTTGTACTAACGCTTCGTGCTGTGCTAACGCTTCGTCACGAGGAGCTGAAGGATTGTCACATCAGGAGGAGCTGAAGGATTGTCACATCAGGAGGAGCTGAAGGATTGTCACATCAGGAGGAGCTGAAGGATTGTTACACCGCAGACGCTTAGTGCTGACGCTTGGTACTACCGCTTCGTACCAATGCTCGTGCTGAAGCTTCATGCTAACGCTTCATACTGACGCTTCGTATGTCCCGAGCCCAGCACCTCAACTTCAAGATGGAACCGAAAAACAAAGCAGAGTCGACTGGTCTTATGACAGACAACGACAGCGAGAACGAGAGCACCGAGAACTCTCTCGAGGATGGTGGCAAGGACCGGCATCGCCGCACAGAAAGGTTTTGCAGCCGCCATGGCCGCTTCATCTGTGTTCAGATTCTTCTCTTTTCGCTGTACACGGCAGCATTCTGGCTACTATCGCCAACACGCGGAAATCGCGATTGCATCGCACCTAGCGGTCTTGTGTATTGTACGTTTGCCCGTGGTGCGTCTTTCCAAGTCTCTAACGCCAATTTCTCGTAGCACCCGCCCGGGAGGCCGTGCAGCTCAGAAAGCAGAGATTCGACGCTGAACTCGTCATCGAGAGCGATTACATAGGAGAACCTAGTCCGGCCGTGGATCTCGCTTGGCATGATCTACTTCAGAGTAAGTTCTTCTCTACTCTGGCAGGTAGACGTATAGCAGGCTGAAATACTTCCAAAAGACATGAACATTGCCGTACCATCCTCTGACCTCGACCGCATTGGAGCATCATCCATCGCAGTACCGGACATGCCTGGTATGTACGTGGCGGGCTTAAGCGTTTTCCATGAGCTTCACTGTCTGGTATGTTCCCCACGTCCACAACGACGTCTTGTCGGTTGACACGGTCCCACGATAGAAACGCCTTCGACAGTACACCTGGCTTGATGCCTATTTTCCCAATCAGACCGCCGAGGAATCTCGACTTCACCGATTGCACACAGGTAAAACAATCAAGAGGCTTTCTGAAGCATGTTACTGACTGCTTGTAGACCATTGCATCGATGTTCTCCGCCAGGCAATACTCTGCCACGCAGATGTCGCGCTATTCACGTTGCAGTGGTCTGAAGCGGAGCCAATGCCCCGAGCGGACTTTTCTCACGAGCACGAGTGTGCCAATTGGGACGCATTGAATTCATGGGCGGCCGAACGAGCTATACCAGATGAACGGATGGCGCGCTTAAAGCATCCTATACATGGTAAGCAGAGCTGCACTTCTGAAATGTGTCGATGACCGGATTACTGATTTGTTTGAATAGGTTTAGCGTTTCCAGACGGGGAAGGCAGCATACTTGGAGCGAGTGAGGATCATAGTCCAAGTGTACATGAGCATATATAATGATAGTGTCCAAGGAATAGGATCAAGATCGACGACCTTTGTATCAACCATGTTTCAGCTCCATTTACTTCGCGTGATCTTACCCGCGATTTAAATGCGGTCACGCTGATGACAACTTTGAGCCTTAAATTGTACGATCTGTAGGACCCACCTCTTTCTACAGAGATTATCTTAGTAACGACAATTGGAGCTTTTGAGCTTCACTGGCGAAGCCGTTCACTTTACGAGTGTGCATACAATGGCACACGGCGAGGGAACGTTCGTTTACTTAGATGCGCCATTATCGTAAGATCAAGATATTCTCCTAATTCGTGCACTGTCTTGAATACTCGCACGCCATATCTTTGTTGTCGTTAGCTGTACTGCAAGTTGGCGTGTGGCACTAGATCGCTACTTAGTAGAGCGGAATGTACGGCGATGTTAGGACGTGTCTTTCGAGACATTCACAATAATCTTTGAACTTCCACCAGGCGTCCTATGCAGTCTGGCCATCTGGCCAGGTGCCTCATACAACGATGTTCGACCCTTCGCCCAGTCCATGATCGCATCAAAGTCGCGACATTGCCGCGTCACATTGAAAACCGCTGCGAAGTCTTGATGACTCTCTATCCAGGACGTTGTCATAACCCCAACGTCAGCGTGGCAGAGAAGTGTCTGAAGCAAGTAGCTAAAGCAATGATCTGCATGCGCTTCCGGGTCTTCAAAACCCGGCACTGGGGCTGTCTTATTGCCAAAGTAGCGTTTACGAAGGGAACCCTGTTCGGCCGAGTTAGAGCGTGTCAGAAACCAACCAGCACACTCCTCGGGTACTTACCAAGCAATGAATCTGGTGGAAACCCTCAAGTAGCACTGCGTATCCTTCTTGCGGCCCATAAAGCTTAGCTGACTGCCGATGCCCCGGAAGTCGAGCCAGTTCTTCCTCAGTGATGGCTGTAACGTGCGCATACTGGACAGCTTCCCAAGCAGCTTCAACGTCGGGATTGTCTCTGGAATAAATGTCTTTAACAGCGCCATCGATGTTACTCATATAAGTCTCTAAAACTGTGCTCAGCTTGTGCTACGATGAACAAAGTTCTTATACTTACTCTCTTTCCAGACAATAGGTGCATCCAATAAGTCATCTGATCATATTAGTGCAAGCTAAACTGAAATGTTTTTGAGCAGACGAACCGCTGAAGCAAGGGGACGGCGTATGTCGCCAGTACTGGTACCAGTGCAGAGCATTGATCATTGTGAGAGCGGCCACCAGGACCCATGGTAAAGCTGCGAACAACACTTTGAAGGAGAAACTATGCTTTCTTGGAGCGTTGGTCAAGGGACTCTCGTACCCTTCGTCCGAAATGGGTTGATATCGAGACTTCTCCGCCATCTCTAAGAACGTCTAGTCAAACCGATAGGGAATGAAAGTATCGCGAGCTTAAGTCAAGAAGGTCAAGCTGTGAGACGCACAGACAGCTGCTTCGGCACCACTGGTGGCGCCGAAATTGTGATGAATAGCCCCATTCGAGATGTACGAGTCTGACCTTTACAATGAAGGATTTGTAGTGTGACCGACCCATACATTGATTCAGATGTAACACGCCGGCATCCCTTGCCGTTGTGGGTCACATATACGATAGGTGAGACTGTGGATGTGTATTCGACGTCGAAACTGAGTCAACTTTATTACCTAGGTAGGTTAGTGTAGATCTAGCGCCCCACGAGCACAGGCAGTGACAGGGGCTGTCGCTTCCTGATCAGCAGGGTGAGCATCTGAGAACGTATGCACGGCTTTCGTCGCGCGATAACAAGAAAGACAACTGCAGGTTTGAGGCAGCTCGCTTCGTGGCTTTGAAAGGCCCTCGATACACGAATGTTCACAAGGGAAGCCTGGGAAGGTTTGGCCGCCATCCAGACGACGCACTAAAATGTGACTGCATGTAATCGCTCTTACTCCTCTTGGAATTTAACAGCGTGGACTATCGGACGCACTAAAATGTGACTGCATGTAACCACTCTTACTCCTCTTGGGATTTGACAGGGTGGACTATCGGGGGGTCCGTACTGCGGATGGCGGTGAGGCGGTTGCAAGCCAACTCCAGTGACGCTGAGCTTCCCCGATTCCCACAGGCGCATACTCCAAGCCCGAAAGTTCGTTGCTGTGTTGCTCACAGAGTGCTATTATTGCGGTCTCTCATACCAGAACCACGGATCCCAAAATGGCCTACAAAGACCTCCCCCGAGATTCCAGGTCCGGATCTTCGCTCGATGCAGACGAGTTAATCGACTCGACGGTCGACTACTATACTGCCCGGAAAGTAACGTGGACATATTATTTTTCGATAGCGTGCCTTACGCTACTAGTGCTCCAATCGCTGCTCTTCGTGTGGCACATAGCAAAAGATCTAAACATGTCCGGTATTAAGATCATTGAGAAATCCTACGGTAGCAACGAGAAGTTTATGACTTTGGATCATGCCTACGATTTCCTTTGGGAAAGTACTGCGGTCGAAAAGGCTGGAGTGATAGCTCTGTCGAGGGACGAGCATGGCGAGGTCAAGGAAATCGGCGCCATTAGCATGTGAGTAGTGACTCGACGTGAGCGTGTACTAATGCGGGCAATGATGATTCTGACCAGTTCGCCGCGCAGGTTCCATCAGCTCCACTGCCTCAATACTTTTCGAGACGCGCTTCAGAAGGCCTACGATACTGGCTATGTCGCTTTCGACTTCAACGAAGACCAGCACTGGCCTCATTGCTTATATTACTTGCGTCAGGTGGGTATTGGTTCGCTGCGCTCGGGTGAACCAGCTGCTAGTATTCAAATATCCGCTAACACAAGCCCCGGAATGCAGACAATCCTTTGCACCGCCGACGACCAGATTGAAGGACAGCATGTTTGGAACAACTCTAAGCCGTTTATCGATGGAGCTGCCGATGTGAGACGATGCAGAGACCCACGACCGCTCTATAATCTTTTCTACGAGCAACGTGCGTCCTAGGAGACTTGATTGCTTTCATAGTAGACGAGTTGAGGCATGAGGAAGAGCGAAATGCACGGCACGTGTGTACATAAGCCACGAGCGTCCACCTGGGGTTATTGCCTGCTGTTGGCTACTGTAAACCAGTGTACCAATCATAGATCTGAGCGTATTGGCTCAACAGCTTGAACTACTGTCCCGAATAGAGACGAAGTTTATATTGCGAGCTTGATAAAGCGACCCCAAACTCTCGGTAGTAAGTGGTATGACTGTCCTTCGTCACGGCCAAATTCTGCAATTTCCCACTGCCCCGCGCTCACAACTGCTTTCTCGATATCTCTGCTAAGATCGCAGCCACCGACTAGTGGTGTCCATGATAGACTCCAGATTCCTGTATAGTGTCAGCTTGGAAAAAGAACGAACCGTTTTTGGGTGAATGCTTGGCCAACTTACGTTGTACAAACCTCGTCAATCCGTCTCCACTGGCCTCATGCTCCCAGAACAAAAGCTGGCCACCAGGCTTCAACAGCCTATAGATTCGCTTCGCTGCCCACGCTGGATCTGACACGGAACACAGTACTTGCATGCAGACCACCGTGTCAACTGTCCCGGGCATTATGCCTTTGGACTCCAGTAGTCTATCATCCTCCAGAAAGCCGTGGATCGGGACATAAATGTCGCTCAGTCCATGCTGCTTGGCCTTGCTGCTCAGCAGGTTGAAAAGGTACATGCTCGGCTCAATGCCGTATATACGTGATATTGCTTTGCAATCAAATCGAGGGAATTGATTCCCTGACCCTGGACCCAGCTCAACGATTACACCGTTCGCTAGGCTCACCAAGCGAGGGACCGGAGTAGATTCTTCTTCGTATCGGGCGAAGTGGTGACCTGGCCGTCATAGTCAGCCGCTTGTCACCTGCGAAAATGTGCTGATCGACCCACCGAGAGTTGAGTACCAGGAACCAAAAGTACGATCACGAATCCCATGAAGTCCTCCGGAAAGGTTTTTCAGTAATACTAATTAAATATGTGAGCTCTTCTGTTAGCAAATACGATTCTTCAGAAAGACGGACACCGAAGAGCATAACGCAACGGCTGCCACAACTCCGTGTAAGCGTTAAAGCGCTCCTTCAAATCGAAACGCATGTCGGTGGTATTTGTAGGTAGGGAGCCGAGTGAAATTTTCTCTGAAGGAGTGGGATGAGGGAGGATAACTTATATGCAGTTGTGTTTTGCGCTAGGCTGGTTTCACTTAGTGCAGATGGCGGACGGGGCTTTACCGCAGACTCCCTCTTGAGAAGCGGTCGTCTATTTTCTGCTTGCAAGGTTAGCAAAAAACCAGAGACTTCAGTAGTCTGCCAGATATCATTATTGCGAAGCGTTTTCTCCACTTTGTAGGGCTTCAGTCTTCCTCGCCAGAATCTAGCAGCATTTCTAGGACTGGCACTATGTTTTCAGGGTTCACAACCGAATCCTAGAATTCCTTCCAAGCATCTCTCTCCTCTGACTTTTCAATGGCATCGTGGTCTTTATACACATGTGTCCCATAGAGCGCGTAGTTATATAAATTATCCCTGGCGCCGAGCATGAAGTCTGCATTTCACTTCAAGGACTGTTATAACTAATCTAGACAAAGGAAGATGTCTTAGTCGTGTGGGTGATTCTCCTTCGCCAAAACCCTCTTGCGAACCTCGTACTCAGTTCTACGAAGACGTGGGCTCGTCGCAGTCAACGACGAATTAGAAAGGCTGGTTCCGATCGGCAAATGCACGTTACAGGTGTAAGTTACGCTATAAAAACGATCATTTGTGGGTCAAAAAATGTTGTGTCGACGAAATTCTTGCTGTCGCAGAGTTGATTATTCGCCCGATTGGAGGACATTGTTGTGAGGACAAGTTGTTACAAGGGGAACGACCAACCAACTCACAGTGACTCAGCAGTGTAGTGCCGATGGCTGGTCGGTCATCCCGCGCTGATAAGACCACTACCTTACTTTGTAACAGTCAGATGGACGCAGCGGTGAACGCCAACCCGGAGAGATGCTGGCTAGAGGTTGTGTTTGACATTGGGGTTGTGGAATTTGGCTTACTAAGCCGTGCTCACACAAGGCTGCTGCTGTCCTTCTACGAGTAATTACTTAGCTAGGCAAGCAGCGATTTCCACAACCCCCTCGATTCCAAAACACCCTCCGATACGGTTAGAGCAGCCCACATTGTATTGACGGAAAAGCCCGGAGAGATGCATAAGGTCCCTTACCTGCTGGAGTCTAGTTCGTTCGGCGCGTATTCGAGCCGTTACATACCTGATAATCTCGCCGCAGCTTTGGAGGCATTGAGCTCTTCCACTTTTACACGCACAGTGAAGATAAGGAGATATCGGGATACTGTCTCCGCTTGACCGCGACCTTCTTCATTTTCCTCCAGCAGTACAGAGACATAGCGCCCCCTGTCTCCTATATTGTTCTACATTAACTTGACTTTAATCCATACTCTTACCGCAGGCCCCAACATCATGGGTCACAAACACGCTACAGCGATGGACAAAGAGCCCGCTCCGGGCCCACTTCATGGCAAAGACGCTGGGATGGAGTTTGAACTGGAACAGCTCGACGCCAACCTTCGTACCACGTGGAAGAGCTGCACCAGAAACGTACTTGCTTGGATCGCAGGAGCAGCTCTCCTCACCTTCATCATGACCTTCATGACCATGACGACATCGCTTTGGAAGCCTTACCTACAAATCCCCTCGTCTCAGATGCTCATAGCACCCGGCACAAGCAATGATATTGCAGTGCATGCTCAAATTTCCGACTGTGGCGACAGCGTTGCACAAGCACACGAGAAAGGTTGCAAGTTCGATCCCGTATCATTTAGTTGGCTACCTCCGGCGTGTTATGATACCGACCTCGTTGGGACTTTCTTGGTTATAGATGACTGGAAATGGTATCTCCAACGAAATGGTAGCACAACCATACCATTCGAAACCGTCAAGCAAGGGCACTACCATCACCTCTGGGTCACTCCGAAGTTCCACCTCTTCCACTGCACATATCAGTGGCGCAAGATGCATCGCGCACTATTGCATGGTTGGCCGCAGGACCAGTACACCTACAATTACAATCATACAGGGCATTGCGAGTCTGTGTTGACCAGGGGTTCTTGTGATTCCACTGCACCGACAATTCAGATCGTTACGAAGTTTGTTGCTTGCGCATAAGTGAGCCGCAGAACATTTTGAGTCTCAAAGGAATTTAATTTTTAGTACGGATCGACTTGAGGCAGTGGAGGAAAAGACGAGTCTAGTCAAAGAGTAGTAGATCCTTGTGTCTTCCCGATCCTGTTGGCCTTCTCCCTCTCCTACTCATTCGCAGCCACAGCCTCCTCCTTCCTGGCCTTCTTATGCTCCAGCGAGATGGTGTCAATCCCTTTGTCCAGGCAATCACTGCCCTCCGAGCCCGGCCGCCGGAAGTTTTGGCCGCTCCCGCCCCACGCTGCAAACCCCTTCCTCATGCCTCGCCCTTGCCCGTCTCCCCTTCTCTTTCCTTGCTTCCAATCTGTCCTCCTTCCGGTCTGGCCGCCCTGACAATGGACATCCTCGATGGCTTCCTCGTATATCTCCCGGGGTACCGTGTGCTGATCTGCGCGCGATGCCTTAACCGTCTTACCCCAGCACACTCGCTCACCCTGCATGAGCTGCTTGAAGCCCACCTGCCACCGCTTGACCCGCTTACAGAGGACGTCACCGGGCCGCCGCTAGGCGTCGAGTCCCTGCCGGACCTGTCAGTCCACCATGGCTATGGCTGCGGATATCAGCTTCGTGCACCTGCCGGGCGAAGACGTGAATGCTAAGAAAACGGTTCAGGCAATCGAGAGAACGAGACGGAGGGTACACACTATGGCGCTGAACCAGAGGGAGAACGAGAACTGCAAGAAGGCGTTTGCTGAACACGTGAAGGTGTTTGGCAAGCTGAGCGTCTTGGTAAATAATAGCGCGATGCAGGAGATCTGCAATAGTAAATCTACAATTTCTTCTACTTCTTAGTAGTTAAGTTATAGATAAAAGTAATCAGTTTTTTGCTATAGGCAAAATTTGTATAGGCGGCCCAAAAAACGTCAACATTATCACTAAGAGACGGTTTCTGCAGCGTTTCTCACACGGTTCTTACAACGTTTCTCATAGAATCGGGTAACCGTTAAACCTGTTAGATAGAGCTCAAGGAAGTGGATAACTTCTCGGATTAGTTACAGTATAAGAAAGTAAAGCAAAGTCGCGCCAAGTGGGTCGCCTATGTTAGCTGTTCTCATGTTACGAGGAATAGCTAATATAAGGTACTTCGTTGCAGCGGTAATTATTGTTACGAGTCCTGTTATAAACAGCGCTACAGGTGGCTTGGAAGGATGTACCTCAGAAATTTTCCTAAGCAGACGATAGACTCAATATATGATCGCTGTCAAGCAGTAAAACTAGCAAAGGGTGGACCAATACCTTATTCGATAGAAACGTGTTGAATCGGGGGTGGTGGGCTTGCACTCCTAACAATTATTGACCCTGCACCCAAGTACGATAGCGTGACTATATTTGGTCAAGCGTTACCACCATCAGGTAAGGCGTGACTCAGTTCGTGTAGCAACCTAAAGTATCGTAAATGTCGCATTAGGTATAGCTTCCTCAAGGCTAGATCGTCGCGGTACGCGTCTATTGCCTCCTTGGCAGCTTTATTACAGTACCTTATGCATCGTCCACTTTACCAAATCTTGACTAAGGCGCGCGCGTGTAAGAAACCGTAACGAGAAATCGTGTGAGAAACGCTGCAAAAGCAAGTCTAATTAGTTAAACGACAGTACCTATTGCTCAATCACTTGCATCTCCCTTCGATCTGACCCTCTCTGTTCGTTTTTGCTGCACAATGCAATGTCCCATGCTTCATCCGGCTCGGCGAAAGTCACACCAGCACAACTGTCATTCTTAGCTATCTACAATCCTTCGCTTGGTACGACGGACGAGACATTCCGCAATCAAGTTGTCTTCTACTACTCGAGGGCAGTAAAAGAGCGTCGCAGACACCGACAGAAAGATGTGGACGTTGAGAAGCACGAGAACGAGGAGGAGAACGAGAAGTTACGTCAGATTGGGCTGGCGCAGGGCATGGTAGACTTTGCCAAGTACTACCCAACGCCCCATAAACCGCTTTCAATCAGCTTACATGGACTTTGTAGGAGTTTCTCTGATGGCGAATCTATCGACTCTATAGAGACTGAGAAGTCTCGCATCGTCCTACATGAACTGGAAAGAGGCTGGTGGATACTAGCTGTAGGTACGGTGATCCTACCTCTGAGCTCGTCTGATTCGTGGTAGTCCATTGATCTGACCCGTATTCCTAAAAGCTCATCCTCCGTAACAACCTCCACCGGCGGCAGATCAAAAGCCGACCACCCGCCTTTTGAATACTCTGCCAGAGAAGTCAGTTCGCCGGCTCTGCTAGTCAAGCAACTGAAACGCGCCAACTCGACCTTCCTTTTGCACCACGCTCCGAGTCTAAGTGACCTGTGGATACGTCTATCGAGGGACAAGTTTTGTAGTACGCTGGAGAGGTTCTGGAGTCGATTTGCACAGACCTGGGACGTTCTCTTGCACGGCAACCCTGCTGCGGATCTCTACAGCGGGATCAAGCTTGCAGCAGGCGGTGAGCTCGGCATCGGTGTCGGCGAAGAGGAGTGGGGAAGCGGAGAAAGGGAGGTATTGGAAGATTATATCAGGCGGACGGAGGGTCTGGTTGATCTAATTGTGGCGCGGTATGGCGATCCACCGCAGGATGAGCCCATTGCTTCAATATCCGAGATGAGCAAACCCAATGAAGCCGCCATTTCCGGGGAGAAGAAGTCATGGCTGGGCAGTGGGAGGAACCCTGGGGCAGGCGATGGAGTTATATTCTCTGGGATTGGTGCCATTACTCGGCAATCCGTGCAGCACATCTCGCGATGGATGGAGAACATCTACTCATATGGTGAGGAGGCATATGGTGTTAGAGAGTATCCAACTTCATCTCGCCGACGACGAGCAGGAAGAGGGACGTCGAACAAAGCCAGAAACAAGGATGCCAACACGTACAGAAGCAAGAATAACAAGCGCCGATCTCCAGCAAGCACTGACAAGGACACCATTGCCCAACATGCAAATCGGAAGGCAGCCCCACATGAAAGGTACCCTGGTATTCCTGCTCCAATCGTATCCGCCGCTGAAGACTCCTTGAAAAATGCTACATCTACAGCCACGAACAAAGAGGATTCTCAAACAGGGCACGCCCAGGATACCAATTCTGCCTTTGGAGACCCAGAGACTTGGATGAAATATCTCACCTTGGGTTACGGGTCCAGTTGGGGCGGGTCTGGCAGAAGACCGGGCACCGAGAAGCAGAGCTTGCCGTCTTCCCCTCATCGTAAGTCTGCGAGGAAGCCGGACATTTCAAATGAAGCTGAAGGAAAGGCTGTCGACGAAGTGCCTAATAATCAACCGGTCGACATGAAACTAGATGATTCTATGGGCCAGTTCTTGATAGGCTTGCAGGGAGATCCCGAAGTTGATGACACGGACGATGCAGACACCGAGCAAGGTAGCAGCGATGAAGCTGGCGAGGGCCGAAATTCCCGAATCTTATTGCGGACACTGCATCTTGAGATGGCAACACCAGCGGAGCGTGGGGAAGACCCCGATGAACGTGCTTCTAACGGCCCAATGTCCAAGAATTCAGAGCCACTGAGTGTGCAGCAAGATCCTTTCCAGACTTTTCAGAGGTTCCGGGTGCTGGTTTACATAGTAGGTAACGCCTCCATGATCGTGTCGGCCCATGTTAACCCTCAGTTTAGCGACAACCCTTCATGTTTACATTCCTCTTCTCACCGGAAGCTATGTCTTTGACTATACCTTCCTTCTACCGTACCATACATCACCATCTAGGCCCACTTCGGAAGCCATTACTATCATCGACGTCCCCGTCTCAAGTAGCTGCCCGTATATCCAGCTACGCTAACTCTTCTGGTGCACCGTCGAACACACCTAAGTCTCCTGGGGTAACCAATCCGATCTTTGACCTTATCTACGACCCAATTCACCTCACAATCCATACCACCATACCAAACATCCCCCTGCCCGCAACTCTAGCAGCGGAAGGCCTCAATAGCCCTTGGACGCGGCTCGAAGCACTTAACGTACACAGCCAGATCCTGAATACTTATGCTGCGACACGGCGCAGTCGGCGCGATATAGAGCGGACTGCCAAGACGAGCCGTGGATGGTGGGTGGTGTGGATGCGCTTGCCACACAATGGCTCCGATGTACCCGATGTGAGGGGAGAGGATGAAGATACTCCTTACAGTGAGGCGGTTTTGGTCAGGAAGGCAAGCGATTACGTGGCACCTACTGGCCGAAGTAGCTCCTTGAGAATACCGAGCGGCAGCGGTAACGCGAGTCTGTGGGGTCCAGGGAAGTTGGCGGAGGGCATTGGGGTTGATGCGAGGAAGTACATTGAGAGCTTGTTGAGCCTCAATCGGTAACCTTGACGTCTTATTAGAGTGAGTCAGCTTACCAGGACAAAGATTGGTCAAGCGTTATGTTATGGCTGCTATTGAAGACCATTATTAATTCACCATGTATAAGCCAGCTATCGGCTGCGGGGCCGCGCTTCGCTTTAACAGTCATAGCAAACTTCTGCTTTTCGATCCCACACGTTACATTCTAAGTCCTTGGAGGTTTGCGCAAACCTTTCAATGTTGGTATCCGCGCTGACTATCTCCTCGAGAGAAAGAAGGTATGCGATGCACGCCGGATCACATTCGCCGCCCTATCCTCATTCGAAGGGTTTTGGCGATATGCTACTTCTAGTTACTAACTATGGGAGAGGACAAGTCGTCATCATGGCGACTAGAACCACTCGGCTTTCTTAAAGTGGGACTTCGAGGTCTTATATGTACAACGTGTTGCGCCCCGGTTAGTTACTCACTCAAAACCAGAATGTCCGCTTGAAGCATTACTAAACTTATTCCAGCTGGCATCTACTGGACTGCGCTTGGAACACACGCCCGAAATGATTGGGCAGTTGTGAGGCCTTGGCATCTGCAGGAATGGTCTGGGTTGCACTGCGGGGCGGGGAGGGTAAGACAGGTGTGTCGGGGGCAGATTCATGTTAGACGAGCACAAATTCGGTGGGGCGTACGCCCGCCTAACATGGATTCACCCCCCTGATACGAAGTATCTTAAGTAACAGCTCCTTGCACCTAAGCTTGTGGACCAATATCTGCAGCAAGGCCGTCATGGTTTAAAGGAGGGCTGTGCTGCATTTGTATATGGGCTGTGTAAGTTGTACGTCTTTCCTCCACATATCTCGATTCTCATAAATTATGGACTAGTCACCTTTGGCCAATGCTCCCTTAAACAAAGTTTCAACTCTCATGGGAGTATGTCTTCTATTGGCAAGATCAACTTTGCTGCTCTAAACGGGGCGGTCGAAACGACGTTTGCCCTTGCTAATATCAACTTTGACTTTTCTCTTTTCAAAGTGCCTGCACCCAAAGAGTTCGAAGGTGTTGGTTCTGCGTTGTCAGCTACTCGCCGAAAGGAAGCCGAAAACGGTAGACCTCATGTAACGGTTCGCAAGCTCGCAGCACTGTTCGACTCCTGTCTACCAGCAACGCCGGAGTTGATCAAAGCTTATGACAAAGAACGTCGGAGATTTCCCAGAGTCAGATCCATGGGTCTGATACTCAAAGCGATGGCTTGTTTGCGAGTCTAGCCGGGGCAGATGGTACCAGCATTTGGGCTGCTGCCACATCCGGGAGAAGCGCTATCAGAGTTCACCTCCTGGCATGCATGCTTGGAAGAATATGGAACAGCTCGGAGGCTACCTCTATCTGGGTAGAGATTGTTGAAGAGAGAAAGCAACGGATCCTCTCAGACTTCGACCAAACAAACACAACAGATATTGGGTCACACATGGCAGCCCAACAAGAAATCACACGGGCTCAGCTAGCAGAATGGGATTCGAGCGCCCGATCATGGTTGCGGACCGCGGATCGGGTTAAGAGGCTCCAACAAACGCAGCTTGAAGGGATCATCAAAAGCATCGGAGTTCCTGTGAATACGAAGCCGGAGGTTTATGAAAGCGTTGCAAGCCTGGACTAGAGCTTTGAATGGTGTAGAAAACTTGATCAAAGGGATGCCACAACAAATGCAATCCGGAGAAGTCTTGCTTGGATTATCGTCATGGCATATTTACCCGGATCTGCTGATCTTGGACGCTTCTAGCACCGTTGTTAAACAATATGATCCTCTGGTAAGCGATGGCGGCCTTCTCACAATAGGCCTACAAACCCCTGACCCAGCGAGCGATGGGGGAGTTCAATGGTCTTTACCATTAGCTCATCTTCGATACTACGGAGACCCGGTCGTAGCCTCACGGTCCATTGCAATTGACGGATCTCGACTGACAATGGACGAGTTGCTCCAAGCAGTGTTTGGATCTGTCATCGGTAGCATGCCGGGGAACGAGTCACTCAAAATCGAGGTCATCACATCCTTTGCCGAATGGCTTGTGAGTCTATCGCAGAAGATCTTGGAGGCTATCGTGGCATTTCCAGAGAGGTCCTGTCCGACGATATCCTTCAAGAACACCTGGTTGTGCAAGTTATCAGAGGTCGCTCAAACTTTCCTGCAATCTGCGGGTGCACAACGTCAATGATATCTACAACTGATAGCTTTGGGCAAGAGGTGTTCGTCGAAACTTTTATCTACTACATGTGCACTACGTTTTGGCTTGTCAGAGTACGGCCGTTATGTGCGGTTGTTCAGGAAAAGCGAGGTGAAAATCAAGGCATTGCGACAGCTGGCTGGCCGCCTTGACCTTCATCCCGACGACGTGTTTATAGTTTATCGTCATGAATGTCCGACCTGTGTCCGTCCTGTTTTTGAGTACACGACGGCGCTCCCTCGGGCTCGATTGGCTACTAAAAGAACATGGAACGAAGTCAAGAAAATGGTCTTCCAACACACGAGGTGGATACACAAGCAGATACCTCAAGCGAAGGATGCACACGCATTTCGAAGACAGCTTGGACATGATTCGGAGAGACCAAGATATGAGCTCATCCTGGATCAGGAGGATGGCGTATATTTTGAACCTAGTACACCATGTGGCGAATTCCGTTCCAGAAGAATTGCGTTGACAGATATCGGAGAGGAGACCTGTCCGCTCGAGGATGAAGACCTGAACTGCTACCAAGATTCAACTGGACTTGAAATACACTGGCAACAGGGAACGTATGTTAGTTCTCCGTACAAAGTTGTGTTTGGAGACGCTAAGGATGCCGCGCTACTTATTCGTCCACGCTATAGTGGAGACAATGACACTCAGCTTCAAGCATGTAGTCGAAAGATACCACGATGCGCAGACATGTCTGACATGGCAGAGCTTTTCTTTAAGGATCATGTGTGTTTGCACACACTGATACGGGAGTTTGACGATTCGCTCAAGGAAGCTGGCGAAGAATATTTGCAATCCCTCAAGGCTGTTGCCTCCATGGCAGAAGTCTACAAATTGCTCCCACATGCCACCATCAGTGTTCGTCTCCTACACCGGAAGCTCAATGAAGCACGGTGGCTACACTCAAGTGCCGCAGTCGGAGAAGGAGACGATTTTGTGCACCCGCATGAGATGTACCAGGATCCGGTCCAAGGGATATTGGCGCGTCTAGTGCCGTACGAATTAACGACAACGCAGGCATTTGCGTGCATCTGCTTTCTAGAATCCGGGCAGATCAACCTTGAACCGGATAAATTCTCAAACGTTATGGCGCTATCAACGGCGGATTCTATATATGTTGCTGCACCATTACTCTGCGATCCATCAGAGATACCGACTCCTCAAGAAATTAGAAGAATAATGGGAAATGTTGGCCGGCCTGGATTGCCCTTTTGACACCGCCTTCCAACCCAAGGATCAGGTCTTCCGAGCTAGACTGTTGGGATGTTGTAAACAACAGAGAATTTGACGGTAAGATGCAAGACTGTTTTGGCGATACATCCTTGCATCTATCGTTTACCGGATTTGCTTTACCGGTTGACACTGGAGTTCTTGGAGGGCAAGACTCCGACGTTACCCTTCTGGAGTCTGTTGTGTCTGTCCATGAACGAGGTAAATGGGTGGCAGATCTCGACATATTGCAGGCTATGAACGACGATCTTTTTCTGCTTCATCGACTGCCTAACGCATCTTGTCCCCATGCTGGTGAAGGGCAACCTTTCACCAATCTGACATCCATCGAAAACTGGACAGAATTCCTTGAGATGCCAGAGAAGGACAGTGTCTTTCAGGCACGGCGGAACTGGCAGGCACGCCTTGCTGCTACAACGATCGCGATCACACAACGGACTACGACGTATGTTTTCCCTGAAAAGGTTTGCTGGAGCTGTATGGAGAGTTACCTGCAGAAATTTCCATCCTACGGGCGCTTTGCAATTATTGGTTAAAACACATATACGTTTCTTGGAAAGACACGCAAAGCGGGCATAGACGTTCCAGATTGGGCGTAGAATCTGGCGCCACAGTGTCCAGTTAATGTGGCATTGCCAGCAGATACTTATCGGATGTTCAATGTAACTTTAACGATGGTTCAGACTGTTGAATCAAACAGAAGCAGAATGTGCTACGCACAAGAATTCATATCGCGCAGTTGCTCATGGAATTCGTATTCGGTCCCCGCAAATCGCAGATAGTTATTCCCACTTGAGGAAGATCAACGCGCAACATAGTCCTCACTAGCAAAGAATTGAAATAATTATTTGAGCCTATATTCCTGCCATGTTTCGTGGGATTCCAAAAGGTTGCAAGTGACCGATTGATTCTACTCTCAGTGTCATCTCTTCTGCTACTCTGCTCTGAGCGGCGAGAGGCGGAGGATACGGAAAGGGCTACGGCTACTCGTAGGAAATACCAAGTCTGCAGCAAGAGGTTACATGAAATAGTGAAGCGCGTGCACGGCGGTGTAAATGACTACCATTTTCCATGGCTAACTTATGACCATGGACACCATCACTGTTTGCTTCATATTTACAGACTTTGTACGGCAGTGCATGTTTAGCTAGCTTCTGCCAACGCCGAGAAGCTACTATTGATCCAATACATGAACATGCTCTACACAGAAGTAGATGCATTACGTTATACCGGGAAACGCGCGGAAACGCCCTTCAGGTGATGTGTTTGCTTATACGAGATAATTGCGGGGAAGCCTTTTCCATGGTAATCCTTGCGCCTCACTTCTGTTGCATGTGAGCGCAAGCCTCCAGATATATACTAATTCACGTAGACTAGATTCCGTCGAGCATTACTCTCTCGTTTGGTATTTACTGGGAATTGATTCGCGAACATGGTATGTGGCCTAGCCATTTTCCGCCTGTGGTGAACAATTTTCTGACTGCTTCTGCCCAGACTATGGCCGACCATATTGAGGCTCCAGTTTATACACTGGCCGGAGGTTTGCCCCATCATGGTACCCTATTACACTGTCCACTAAGTTGTTGGCATTACAGGACAACCCCGCGCCGACCCTACGACCGCACTGCAGATTCGACTCGACCACACCAGTGGTGGTCTTGCCGTACTCGCCGACACTCAGCTAATTGAGACCTTGGCGCATTTCGCTCGAGAAAGAATTCCGGAAAGGTGCAAAATAGATGCTTGTTTGAGCCGCCGCAGCTGCTGATAGGATGTAGGAGTGTTCATGCAAAAGCCGCAGGTGCCTGGGGCGAATTTGAAGTGCTTCATGATATATCTGATCTCACCGACGCCAAATTTCTTACGGGGATTGGAAAGAAAACTAAAGTCCTGCAACGGATCTCTACTGTCGCCGGAGAAAAGGGTTCCAGCGACACTGTTCGCGATGTTCGAGGCTGGGCGATGAGGTTCTTCACTGAAGACGGTAATCAGGAATTCGTCTTCAATGACCTGCCTGTGTTTTTCATTCGGGATCCAATCAAGTTCCCGAGCATGAACCGGAGCCATAAGCGCCATCCCAAGACCAATGTTCCTGATCCAAACATGTTCTGGGACTTTCATGTCAATAATCAGGAGGGAATCCACGCTCTTATGCAACTCTTCGGTCAGCGCGGTATTCCTGCGTCTCTTCGGCATATTAGTGCTTATGGAGTTCACACGTACACACTTGGCAAGCAGGTAAGTCAAACATCGTGTTTCGGTATCGTTCAGCTTAACACAGCGTCTAGGATGGCACTTTCAAATATGTCAAATGGCACTTCAAACCTGACGCTGGCATTAAGATGCTCTCCGCAGATGTAGCGTTGAGGCTTGCCGGTGAGGAGCCTGACTATCATATCAAAGATATGTTCAATGCCATTGAGCGCGGTGATTATCCATCGTGGACCCTCTACATCCAGGTCATGGATCCGATGGATGTGCCGAATGCGCCCATTGATATCTTTGACAACACTTTCATATGGCCACACCACCAGTACCCATTGAGACCCATTGGCCGGCTCACTTTGAACAAGAATGTAGGAGTCTTAGCAAGCCCATGGTAAATTTTTAACTGACGAACCTCACAGCCCGATAATTATTTTCAAGACATCGAACAGGCTGCTTTCTCTCCGTCAGCCATGGTTCCGGGAATTGGACCGTCTGCGGATATTGGTATGTCTGACTTTCTTCATCCGTAATTGGCGAAATTGCTGAAAGCTAATTAACCAATTCTATAGTTCTGCAAGCTCGTATGTTCAGCTACCCAGATGCAGCGCGCTACCGTCTCGGTCCAAACTACCAACAATTGCCACCCAATAAGCCTTTGAGTAAGGTCTACTCGCCCTACGAGCGCGACGGACCTGGGACGATCAACGGCAATTATGGCGCCGATCCTGATTATACACGATCAAGTCTCCGCAAAGTCGATTACACTCTGTATCACCAGCAGACCACTCCTGAGCATTGGAACGGTAAAGTGTTCGCGCACACAACAGAGGTCACGGATAAAGACTTTGAGCAAAGCCGCGAGCTTTGGAAGATGATTTGTAATGAGCCAGAGGGCAAGAAGCAGTTCCTTGACAATATTGCTCCTTCTCTGGCCAGGACGGTCCCGGATCTTCATGGGAGAGCTATCGGTGAGTTCGAAACTCCAAACCCTGGAGCGTACGCAAGACTAATGAGAGGCCAGCGATGTTTGCCCGGGTAGACAAAGGATTGGGAGAAGACCTTGGAAAAGCGGTAAAGGATTATGTCACTAGCAAACCCCTCACGGAGGACGAAATGAGCGTACCTTGGGTGGACGGTATTTGAGTGGCTTGGATCTGATTGTTGAGCATCGAATATGACATTGACTTTAGGTGTTTGCAATGAACAAGTACCGCAGGCTTTTCGAGAGGAGGCTTGAGATCTAGTCTGCTACCATTGGGGAAAATTTCGCTGATGTTACAGTTCTGCAAACGCGTGGTTACGATCCATGAGTGGCTTCGCTATCACAATGCCGGACGAGAAGAGAGATGTGAACGTAATCTTTTCCTACAGCCGGGCTTCCTGGCCAAGCAGCCTTCTCCTCACACCCACTTCTTCTTATGTTTGGCATAGTCGCCATAATCATACGACGCCAACCTAGACCTGCGCGGGCTTATCACTGTCACGAGCTTGGGCAGAAGGTTGCGGAAATGCCAACGGTGAGAAGAGTCACCATCACAAGATGACCCTTGTCTCGGGGCCCTAAACAAACAAGCGTTGCGCGCTTGCACCTCGCGAAGCGAGCCAATAGTCCACATTGCGTCAGCTGCAGCTGCAGAGCCATGTGTATTCTCTCGAATTCACATCTCGTATAGAATCGGACGATTGAATGAAGGTTGGCGCTATATGAGGGCCCCCCGGCCATGGCGGTGGTGATCATCCGCCGGCCTCCGGACCCCTGGACCCCTGGACCGTTCGAACGCATATTGTACCTAGTGCAACGTGTGGAGAAGACAAACGGCAAGCAACATGGACACAAAAACTACTTGCCAACGTTAAAAGGATAAATCATGTTTAGAAATTCCCATCTTGCGACAGGTTTGTTGTTTCTAAACGCGGGAGGCTCCTGAATGCAAGAGGTTGCTTCAACAGTCTTTCGCAACCCTCTCACCAGTCACTCCACTGCTAGCGTTCACCTTCGTAGAAACAACTTAAGAATGCTCCGAGCTTGGACAAAACGTATTTGGCTTTTGACAGACCGTCTTCTTCACACTTCCCAGCAATATCCGCTACCGTTGGCATGCGCCGAAACCAGAAAGCAGCTGTCTAAGAAGAGCAACCCCTGAAGTGACTGTCGTAGAGCATGCATACATTCTCCAGATTCATTCGGCCTATCGGGTGCAACGTATGTTCAATGCGGTGTTGACCGCATTGTTTACTTTGCCAAGAGTTGCGTCTTCCGCAACTCCTTGGACGTAGCAAGTCGCACTCAATTGTCAGTGAAAAGCTCTTTCCGAGACTCTTTCTTCTCTTTCTCCTAGAGCTCCGCGGCATGTTCGCAGGAATCGAGATGGTGGCATCCAGTCTTAACATCTGTAATCGAACCAATCACAATGACTCTTGCGTCAGCTAACGAGGCAATGTCCTGAGGCTACGCGCAGGTAGCTATCTGCTGTGCGAGTAGGTGTTAACTCAAGATCTGATAATATGGCTGAGAGATGCAGGGATACCACGCTGAAGAAAGAACATAGGAGGGTAGGGACAGGGCTGAGAGAACGAGCAAGAAGGTAGAGGCCATGAATCACTAGGCGCGTTTCGTTGCAACACAACTCTAGCGAAACACGATGCTAGAGGACTCTGTGATTAACAGGTCCACTTTGATGGAGCGCCAATCCTTTTCGCAGTTGATACGGAATCTGCCCCGTGCGTAGTCGAGCTGACCGGACCCCAGCGGACTATAATCCATGTTCCTCCACTTGATTTACAGGGTGTGTAAAGTTGCGGGGCGCCATGTTTGAACTGGCATATAATGCCTACATACACTGTTCCATAACTGATACTATCACCTCGTGGTGGCCACAATGAGTTCCCCAAGCTATGAATGGAAGATTGAGCAAGGCCTATGGGGTGCCAAGCTGCCCGTGCTAGACCAATCATCGCAAGAGCACCCATTTATAGTTGGCGAGACTCGAAAGGATGACAAAGATACTAGAGATGGAGAGAACGGTGCGAAAGATGCAGACGAAAAAACACTGTTCCCCGAGGAGCGCGAAGGATGGCAGGGGTAAGCCGCTTTTATCGAAACCCTTCGGTAATCATGCACTGGTCTTGCTAAGACGTCGGCACAGATACGTGGAATGGGAGAGATTTCCCGAGAAGAAGTCGCAAGCGCACAAGATCCTGTCGTCGCAGACATTCCCACCGCCTCCAGAGTTCCAATTGGGACCCATTCCCGACACCAATCCAGTGCTCGAGGGAGTTCGCTGGAAGCTGTGGCATAAAGCGCTCGGTGGCACACTTGCTCTGGCCCCTGAAAGGTCGTGGCATTGTGTCGGCCGTGAGAAACATCCGGAAATGCTACACCTCTTGCAGTTTCCTTATAATGGCGAGCCCCCGAAACGGCTCGTAACAGCAAAGCCTATCACACCGAATTCGCTCCATTTCGTGAGAAACCATGGCGGTATTCCTGTAATCGATGCCGACAAATGGACCATTGAGCTGGATGGACTCGTGGCAAACCCGCAATCGTTTACACTGAAAGATCTCCAAGACGAGACCCGGTTTCCACGGATGGAGAAGCTCGTCACGATTCAATGCTCAGGCACCCGCCGTGTCGAGCAGATCATTTTGTACGCTGGAGAGGGAGATGAGATGATCAACGCCCCATGGGCAGAAGGTGCCATCGCAACCGCCAAGTATGTTGGGGTAAGCCTGAAGAAAGTCATCAAGGCTTGCGGCGGACTTGCGCCAGGCGGCAAACATCTCGAAATGTTCGGAGCCGACACCTACTTCAAGCAGAACCAGGTCCAAAACTACTCTGTCAGTGTGCCATGGAGCAAAGTCAAACTTAACGAGGTCATGCTTGCATGGGAGATGAACGGCGAACCGCTGCCGCACATTCACGGATATCCCGTCAGAGCCGTGGTCATGGGATATATCGGCGCCAGGAGCACAAAATGGCTTTACCGCATCCGCGCCATCGAGCATCCCACCCGTGCGCCGGTGCAGAGCAGGGAGTATCTCTACTTCAACCAGCAGGTCGGCAAGCACAACCAACAACTCACAGACGGCATCCAGATCCAAGAGATGCCCGTGAGCTCCGCCATCATGTCACCCTGGACGAAGCAAGTCGTCGTGCACAACGGCAAGATCAACTGCCACGGCTGGGCCTACTCAGGCGGCGGCCGCTGGCCCGAGCGCATCGAACTCTCTTCCGACGGCGGATCCAACTGGTACTCCATCCCCCCCGCCAACCTCTCCAAGAAGCACAAATGGGCATGGCGCACCTGGAATTTCGACCTCCCCTGCGACGTCGAAGGCTGGATCGAAATCGTCTGCCGGTGTTGGGACAATTCGCTCAATACGCAGCCGTTGCTGGTCCGGAGTGCGTGGAACTGGGGCTTGCATGTCACGAGTTCGGCGCATAGGATTTATGTGTACAGTGTTAATAAGAGTAAGGAGATGACGAGGAAGCGGCTGGAGGATTTTGAGAGGAGAGGGGAGGCGTTGGCGCCGATTACGAGACCGACGAGCTTTCAGCCGACGAGTTGGGAGGATTATGAGGAGTATTGGAAGCATAATGATCCGCGGGATGTTGATGACTGAGTCGTCGAGGTGGAGGCTGTCCGGTGTTGTACGTCAAATGGTGAATGTCATATGTGAAGGCCGAAGTCGCTTAAAATTAAGTAATTGAGATCATTCTGTTGCTTGTGCCCGCTCATACTACTTGAATTTGGATGGGTATGATCATGTTCTAGGTGGTCACCTTAGCGCATAATACTCAGCGACATAAATATGCATGTGGCGAATTCTTCGACTCATTTGAAATTCAGAATTGTTTCGACACCACTCAATATGAAAAGCTTACGTGTCCAGGGCGCTGAGAGCTAAACGCTGGCTCTTGAACTTGCGTGTGAATGTAAATGTTGCAACCCGAGTACTGGTACATTTAGCATCCCGTAACAAAACTGGCGTTCGGATACGTGTAGTAGGTAGGGGGGATCTTACCAGGCATGGTTCAGAGGGCGTGGACGGTATAAAGGCGGAGTGGACGGTATAAAGGCGGAGTGGACGGTATTAAGACGGAGTGGACGGGAAAATCATTGGCCAACAACGAGAGCATAACGGAATCGTGACAGGCAAGGAGGGTAACAGCAGGATATAAACTAGGCGTCTGTACATAGCAAGGTACTGTTTAGATCGTGAAGTGCATATAGTACCGCGATAACGATGATGTTGATAGATGTGTTGCCGATCACTTATCATCATCACTATCATCATCACTATCATCATCATCACTATCATCATCATCACTATCATCATCATCATCGCCATTTGAGTCCCCACATCATCATTGATGTCTTCGGAGCAGCGATTTTATCTTGGACTTTGCAAATTGATCCGAGCATTTCCAGTCGTTGCCCACAAATCTGTTCCCACCATGACCGAATAGATCTGCCCGTTCGCTAATACGAGAAATTAGCCTGATATGAAGCTCTTCGGAACGTATCGCATTTAAAGGCAACATCGCCTTAAGCCATCTCTTCAACTAAGGGTTCGCAGTCTCGATATTCCTTTCCCTCTGGTGTATTTCAGCAACTTCCCCCTCCTATGCTGTACGAAAATTAATATAAACAATAAACCCAGTCTCGTCTGATTCTGTCTTTGTGCTTTCTTTGACGAGCTTCTAGTCTGTCGCCATGACATCTAGCCTAGTGAGTGGTACCGCATGGAAGTTGTCTCGCGAGCTTGCTGATGGCTTAACGGGGATGGACGATATAATGAGTGCGCTAGCGGCTCAGGCCAACGAGCTGCGATGATTGCGGATTTTTGCGAACTCGTTGTGAAGCGTCTGAAGACTTTTCACGAATAGAGATGGGACTGAGCGTGCCTCGCTGACGTTTATATGCTAAGTACTCGAACGCGCGGTTTGCTGTGATGCAGAAGTTGGGCTTGTCCGCGATTTTTAGCTGCTTCTTGAGTCTTATACGGGCCAGGTGAGAATGCAAGGAGAGTTGGGTACTATTCACCGTGAAGATCTATCGTCTGGGACTGTGTTGCAAGCTCCTAGAGCGGTCCAACCAGTCTTTGGTCTCCAAGATGACCTCGTCGTGCTGATTCAAATCCAGCTCTGATGTATGTATATGATATAGCGAAGTAAATCAAGCATCGCATCTTGATGTCACCAGCGCCCGCTCAACCATTAGATTGTTCCGGAGTTGTTAAGGAATTATACTGACACCCGAATATTCTCGATTTTCTTGGTCATGCTCATTTGTTTTCTCACTGACCTCTCTCAAGCTTCCCGATGAAATATTCGTCCTTAATATTCACGGAGCATCATGAGACTGTAGGAGGAGGAGCCGCAACAGACTCTCACTTCGATGGGTGAAGATCAACAGCCAAATAGACGCCTCAACCTAGAAGAGAGAAATAAAAGAAACCGTAACAGACTGTAAGTCAATTGAGGACCAGCTAAGCAGTAGATGTCTAAGTCGCCCGAGAAAAAGACAGGGAGCTGCAAGAGAATACAAGTCGGGCGAACACCACACATACCATCAGGACAGCAGAATCAAGAGAGAGCAAGAAATGGGAATCCTAATCAGATCCAGGTTTATAAGTAAGGCAGGAGGCAGTACGCCTCTAAGTATTCTGCAACAATTGACTATATCACTCAACGACCTACGCGGGCGAACCTAGAGCCACTCACTTGTTCTATCCACGTCTGTATAGCCACTGGCAGCACTGGGCCGTATCATCATCATGTGACTTATCATGAGGATCAGCACAGTGACGCCGTTACTTTTGTCATTATATCACAATCATCATCAACCCTCACCCTGAACAGTATCACGCAGACGACCACCACCATCACCGCAGTCACGATCATCTATACAACATAATCACGCGTCTCGCCACATCGAACCTCTCCCCAAACATGTATCTTTCCAAACAGTACCTCCCGAACGATTTGATCCTGCGAGCAGACCTCGAACTTCGCATTCTGCGGTAGTGGCAGCGCTTATCCTCTTCTTGAGCTTGGTTTCGATCTTTTATAGCAGCGATTTCCGGGAACCATTCTTCCCATACGAACTCTGAGGATGTTTGAAACCGTGCGGTGTAGCGCTTGACGATAATAAACGGCCTGCAACGGACTCAGCGAGGCGTACCTGGTAAGAGAAGATCTTCGAGGTGATTGATCCGATTCTTTACTACTTTGCAGTTGTTCTCAGCTTGAATCCGTATGTATTGTGCACGGCCCAGTCAGCTCCACGACGCTTCACGCAACTAGCAATGCTTGCTTCGACGAAACAGGTAACGCGCAGGAGATCTATTGATGTCCATTTCCCCTCGATCTCTTCTAGTGGAAACGGGAAAGAGCAGAGGGATAGTATTTGAGAATGGCATTGCTAGAGCGATATATATTCTCTGCTCATTTCCGGATGTACCTTGGGGCACGCCACACTTCCACCATACTTGGACTGCATCGGAGACGGCTCGAACTCCCGAGAGGGTTACATCTTCAAAAAAAAAAAGGCAGCGGAAAGGCATTAACTTATTCAGGCTCGACCGCAGTCAAACGTATAACATTCAGGATATTGGGGGAAAACACGAAGACGCACTTGCCATGCACGCAGACCTATCCGCTTGTAAATCCTCCGAGGAATGAAATCTCAGCAGAAAACGCCTGGAAATGCAACCACAAAGCCCACAAAGGAAACCTATTCATGTTATGTGACTAGAAGTTCTGCGCAATCCCGGCATTCCCCTGCTGCGGGAAATGCACCGGGTTCTCAATTCTGGTATTCCTCCGCGCCGGCACATCCCTCACGACAGGCTGTGGTTGCCCGGGCACATATCCAGCATCATCGTACGGTGCCTGTTGCCCATAGTTGTTCGCATAGTTCGTAAACGCGGAGTAGTCTTGTGGACTGCCAACGGGCAAGGGATGCTCGCCGCTTTCCTCGGAGCGATTTGCGGCGGAGTAGGAGGACGATGCGTTGGAGGGACCGCGGCGGATGTCTGAACGGTTGTTTGAGGATAAAGGAGCAGCGCCGAGAGCGCCGATGGTTTCGGAGTCCATTGTCTCGCGGCGACTCCGGCCCACGCTGGTGGTGCCGCTGACGGTGCCGCCAGCTACGAGGGGGTCGGAGGAATGATGATCGGACTGTGGAGCTTGAGTGGGAGAGCCTGGAGAGGTGTTGTTTGCGGAGCCGATGTCTGACATTGCTGCTGCGGCGACAGGCCCAGAGACGGTGGTGGATGCTTTCCGAGTTTGGTTTGGTCCCCACCCTCTGTATCCAGGTGCGTCTGTCATTTCGGGAGGTGGGCTACCGCCTGCTAGGCTAACGGCGGGAAGGGTGGGATCGTCGTTGGGATTGAAACTGTAGTCTTCCACTTCTTTTCTACGTGCTTCTTCGTTGTTTTTCTTGTTTTTCCGGCGTCGCCATAGTAGGATGCCGGCCAGAACTAGCAATGCAACAACGACGACGGGTACGACGACTGCGACGGCGGTTTTGCCGCCTGCAGAGAGGCCGCCGCTGCCGCTGGAGCTTGATGTGCCATTGTTTTGGAGTGTAGCTGCAGTTGCTGATGTTGACGTCGACGAACTTGCAGCGCTCGGAGAAGTAGCTGGAACTACAGGTGCTGCAGTGGTGATAGGTGATGATGTGATTGTTACAACTACCGTGCTGGGTTCTTGACCTCCTCCAAGAGGCGCGGATACCGTGACGATGCTAGTCTGGTAATATGTGGTGGGAGGGAGGGCAGGTGCGGCGACTGAGGCAGTGACGACGTTGATTGAGGAAGGTTCGACTGTTATCGTGCTGAAACTCGTTTGTGTGGATTGTTGTTGTTGTATCTGGGATTGTTGAACGGAAGAAAAGGAGGCGAGGACGACGGAGGAGACACTGGCGGCTATCGCAGAATTTGCTGACGCTGCCGACGAGATTATAGCTGCTGTAGTCGTCACGCCGGACGACTGTGTTGCTACGTCTGCGCTCATGCCTGTGATGAGCGACGAATTTCCCCAGTGGTGTGATTGATCGCTCAGGACTTACGGGTAGAGGTCAGGTTCAGTGACATTGCGCGTGGAAAGATGGCGCCAAGCGCTACAGGGGCTAAGGAATGGACGGGAAATGCCGAGCCTGGTTGCAGGCCCAGAGTCGTTACATATGAACAAGAGGTGGAGATAGAGGAATGTCGAGGTCGAAGAGGAGAGAGTGTGCGGAGTAAGCGTAAAGAAGGACGATGGCGTCCAGAGGGTTTTCGTGTTTCAACGATCGAGCCCTGGTTTGGTAAAGTTGTGCTCCGGGCTTGTACTTCTATCCGTATGCTGCAAACCCCGCAGTGGGAGCCGTCTCACGGTCCATACAAAGTCTGGCAAGCGTTGAAATGCTACCTAAGCAGTTGCTCCGTCCACTTTCCAGTGCGCAATGACATTGGCCTCGAATGCTCAGTATGGCTGCCGTGATGTGAAATGGTTAATAGGATTGTCGTGATACGAATTATTCGTATAAGACTTTAGCAAGGTACTCCGTGCATGTTTCAGATGGCTTTGGGGCTGCCGGGCTTAGGTAAGGTTCTTGGACCCCTCTCTGCCGGTGGTTAATATTTTCCAATCACAGCAGCCAAGCGGCATATGCGGTTAGGATGCATCTGAGAGATCAAGAACTAAGCATTTATTCGACATTTGATTGGCGCATGTCACTCTCCAGTCTCCGAATTTACCCTACTTGGTATTATGGCAGGGCTGCCCTGTGTTCAGCCGGTAAGGTAACCTACAGTACTAGCAAAGGTAAGCCTCAAGTTCTACTTCCTTCAGGGTTACGGCCCCAAGGTATCGCCCGCTTCTTGGTTCCATCTCTTTGTGCGCATACCCCACGTTGTTCATGCACGTTCAGCTCAGCAGGCATTCGCTCTTGTGCTAAGAGCACAGCATTCTGCAACGGGCCAAACCGCATCATAGATCTAAGATGATGTAAAAAAGTTGGACCTACAGTTTATCAAAATCCCTGCGATATCCATCCCGCTTCTTCGGATAAGTAATCATTCTGAAGGACTTGTCCCACACACGGTTTATATTGTGCGGAAGGTCCTAACAAAGTTAATATCATACAGCAGCGCCGTACAAGTAAAACGCTCTTGTGATATCATTTTGCCATGCTTACTTTGCCTTATATTCTACTGCAACAACGGGGTGCGTAGCTATCTGCGAAGCTCGGTGTTACCCACAGTTGGACACGTGAAAATAAACCTCCAAAGAAGAAGAGCTGCCAAGGAAGAACCTTCAAAAGCGATAGGCAAAGACGCTTGCTCTCCCGAAGAATTCATTCCATCTCTCTAGTCTTCCACTGAGCAGCGTGCCTACTCATCCTCTTTCTTCGAGAGCGTTCCTGGGTTGTGCGATACCTGCTTGTTGTTCTGATCCGTGAAGACCACCTATTGGAAACATCATGTCAGAAAAGCTAGGTCCATGAATCTCTTACTACTTCGTACCTTTGGAGGATTCTTCACTCCTTCCTCTTCGGCTTCCTCCTTAGTTGTGACCACTTTCTCGACTTCTCCCTCGTGCTTTCCTCCACGGAATGGCGTGACGACGGTATCGCCTTCCTTGATCGGCTCTCCTTCCTTTGACTTGACTTCACCCGGCATCTTTGCTCCGGACTGGTGATATTGCAAAACAATGTTAAAACTCGCGAACTGGTGTTTGTCTGTCTAAAAGAACAAAACATTTGGCTGCCGTGAAGTCAAGACGTCTGCGGCAGTAGATGACTTGTAAGTGACGTAGTTTTCCTTCGACCATGTCACATGACGAATCTGTGGGACGACAATATACTTCGTATCAGGGGTACTAATACTTGTAAGGCGTGGAGGACGCCCCACCGTATTCTTGCTGGCCTTACAAGAATCAATACCCCTGATACGAGGTAGTAGTGAAAATCTGTGGCTGGAGAACATGAGGTACATCACAGCTGCAGCCTGATCTGAAGAAGAAGTACGGTCGTTGTTGCCTTATCATCCGGCCACCACACTAAAGATCTCTACCCACACACTATTGTGAATACCGAACTCCCAAGAAACACTCTAGAAGCCCACACGCAAAGCCACCCACTCCCGCAAGCCCATTGACCACGCCAAACACAAGATAGTTTTCTGTTTCCTCATTGTCGGCAGAGCTCCCAAGCGACCCTTTCAACCCCCAGCTGCCTAAACACTTGTCAGCGGTCAATCGGAAACAATGCATTTCGTAACCCACTCTAATCAGTGCTATGCCTCCGGGACATCTTCGACAAAGTCCATGTCCGCAATCGCTGCATGTGGTAGAACGGGCGGCATTGGCTGTGCCGCACTCATGGCACTCCCATGGTCGGCGAGATTGAGTTCTTGCCCGGCGGGGAGGAGCTGAGTTACTGACCCGCCGTTCGGAAGGTTGAAGCACATGATTTAGTGTTGCGAAATCGGTGGAATCTTTGGTTTGTGGGTAAAAGCTGATGGGAGTCTTTGCGGTAAGTTGTACGTAAGATAGTACAGTTTCTCCCATGCCGGAAAGACATGATGCCTTTATAGAGAGAGCAGGGTCACCCAAGACATCTCTGAACAATCACTATTGTTTGTATTGTCGATGTACGCGTACAACCCTACGTGCGTTGCAGCTCCGATCCGGATCAAGACACAATCGCCGCATCTGGAGTCAGCGATCGTGACAGCAGAAGCACGGAGCGATGAGCGCGGCACAGATCTACCACCACGATGCCCACTCCCCGCAAGAACTATCAAACATGTAAACTCTCTCACGACGCCTCAGTTGCCGGTTGCTATCGACGCTTCCCAACAGAAGAGTTACACTCGTAGAGGCCTAAACTCTTATCAGCGGTCAATCAGAAACAATGTATTTCGTAACCTGCCCTTGCTTTATCCATTAACTAGAAAAGCGGACCTCCATTTCTATGCCGCCGGAGCATTCTTGACATAGTCGATGTCCACATCGGCGATCGCGGCATATGACAGTACTGGCGGGATTGTCCCGGCCGCACTCATGGCACTCCCAGGGTCGGCTATCACCAGGTCGTCTCCGGGGCAGAGCGTGAGAGATTTGGAGCCGTTCTTTAGAGTTGAAGCACCCCCATATTTCAGCCTCGTAATAATACTTGAGCTATTATTCTGTTATGGCAAGCCAAAGAATATTGTGCTTGGTACGATAGAAACTCTGGCTAGTTTAATGCTCTTTCATCCCTAGCGAATGCGAAGCCTTTATAAGGGAGCAGCTCATACAAGACATCCCCGAGCAATGATCACTGTTTGCGTTTCGAACAAAGCGCGTACCTTGGGATATCCAAAGCCTGTGTTGGTGTGTCTCTCCGTTGCAGATCGAAAGAGATTCGCCGCGGTTGAGTCAGTGATAGGTACAACATAAGCATAGACACGTCGCAGAGGAGCAATGAGCGTGGCAGACATCTACGCTAGAACAAACACAATGACGAAGCTTGGAAACATGCCCTTAAGCCGGACCATCTTAAGATGCTGCTTTTGTCGCCTGACGATTGCGCGAACGAAAATACAAGATCGCTGATTAATTTTGGTACAAGACGTAGTTAACAAAGACGTTTGAGAGATGGAGTCTTCTTTGGCAAGCAAGATGTCAGAGCCATGCAACAGCAGCAGCGGCCAATAGATGAGACATCTGGACAGCAGAGGTGTCGCCCTTGGTACCAGTGACTCTGCACGATACACATGTGTACAGGTCGAAACCATAGCGTCTTGGACTGGATTATCGTAAAGCCCAAGGGTTGGGGATTGCCACATCATGTCCCTGCATCAAGTGATTAGATCTGCTAGTTGTAGTCCTATAATTCCCCGTAATATCTTGAAGGATTTGTCACATGACTAGCACTGAATGGTAAAGTCCAGCATACCACGTTCGCTTACAGAACAACCAATCGGGCTCTTAAACACAGGAATCGCCTCAGAATAACATTCAAAGCAGAGTTAGATCTACGTGAACCGTCATCCCTGCCTTCCGGTGACGACGTGCAGAACAGTAACAGTCAATTCGAACAGGCTCGCTTCGTACTAGTCAGGTTCCAGCAAAGCATGAAAAGCAATTTCCGAGGCCATTTTCATAAGACCGGAGTTCCAACGACGCAACAAAGACGCTGTACTCCTTACTATCTTCACATTATCCTAGGCTCCCCTTCGGGCCGGACATGTCAAGGACGGTCCCCGGCCAAGCGGGATCTCTTAACGCTCAGCCTCCCAAGAAGAGCGTCGTGTTTACGACCGCATGGTGCTGTATCAGCGAGACGTCAACCAACAATTCCAAGATTCCCCCTACCTCACCTTTACTCCAGCAACCTCCCTTACTGAGGCCCGAGCACACTGAGTGGTATCCCCCCTCCTGTACAACCTGTGCACCGTCGATGCACGCAAGCGGGATTGCGGCATGTATCGGAAAGCGGAGAGTTCGAGTGGTGGCATCTATGGCAGGTCCAGTTCGGTTGATGGAACGCGTTGCGGCGGCGTCGGCTGGAATGGGAGCGGCGCCTGCGGTTTTGCTCGGCGGAGTTGAAGCAGCCCATTGTGCCGACGGCCGGTTGACCAGTTCAGAAAGTGGCTGAGTCGGTTTGCTGGTTGGGGGTGTAGCAGTGCAGGTAATCGTCTGTGCGATGAGGAAGGAAGAAGGAGGAGAGGAGAGAAAAGAGGAGAAAGAATGATGACGCCGCGACGTCTTAAAGTTTATACGCATCTCCGAAAGAGTATATCTGCTTGTATAAAGCGAAGATACGGGCAAACAAACAGGGTCTCCAGATCTGTTGTATGTGCCATGCCAGCAGCTGTATTCATGGAACATCGCGTAACAGTAGTTTGTTTTCATCGTCGAAGCTTTCGTAAGAGGAAGCGCAATTACTGACTTTAGAGATCTGAAAGTGGAAGCGTGACGATGACGGTGATCTCGTGTTGTTGCCGCCAGAATCCTTCAAGATGAGCTTTGCTTAGCGCTGTGAATATCGCTGGAAGATCGGATATGTATATGTCTAGAATGCTTAGCCCTCAGAAGTATCTAGCATGGTCTATGGACGGCCAACATAGATGTCTGAGCTGTTTCCTCGTTCGTACAGACCACAGTGAATCTTGTCTTACCATCTTTTGCAATCTCGCCGTTAACACGTCGTAAAAGTAAAACTCTACTCTACCATATAAGGTCAATTCTCTATATAACCCTTTTGGCCGCGTAGCAAAGCTTTGACGTGCCACATAGTTGATGAAACACCACTGCATTGGCGCAAATGTCATTCGCTTCAGAATAGATTTCTATAGAAGTCGAAGTTTTATAAACACAACAGCTCATGATATCTGTTCCAAACCGCTGAAAACATAATAGTGTCAACAGCTGTACAAAAACAATGGAGATGTGCAAGTAAGAAATGCAGATCAACGCGACAACGCGTGATGAAGAGGCAGACTGAGAAGCCCAGAACAACGTGGAGACTAACAAACTCACTCAAAGTTGCTTGGCTTGGGGAGTTTCGGTTCTGCAGCAAACCGTGTCCACGTTGGCTTACTGGTTCGTAGGCACATGGCTACAGGACGTTCCTGAACGAGTTGACAAAGAGCAAAGCCGCTTGACTAAGAAGGTGAGCAGATCAAGTGCTTGAAGATCATCGTCAGTTTGGACGGTCTGGTTGATCTTAATGCGACACTTGGAACTTCTTGGCACTGTTGTGGAGTTGTTCCCAACGGTCCTACTGGGCGGAGGTGTGAGAGAGGAATCGGTTTAGGTAGTGTACATCAGCACTTTTGAATGGTTAGGAACCGTGAAACGCGCAGTAGAATAATTGGAAAGGATGTAGTGTGCTTTAGGATCCCCGCCGCTCTGCTCCTTCCTTTCATTAAGGCAGCGACGGACGAGGTGCTTCCCATGGCGACTGACCCGTCGAAGGGTCATGGTCTAGTCGATTACTCTATTGACCATACTGGATGTATCAACACATGACTGAGTTATCCCGGCAGCGAAATTTAGATAATGTGGACAGGAAGACAAGAAACAAGTCCTAGTTCCCCAACAATTGCAGCGCTAATTCACCTTGAGCGCTTTCAGCCGAATCACTTTGAGGATGTGAAATCGCTTGATAAAGCTGATGGGTGACGACGACGCGTGTCATGGAGGAAGCATGTTTGTCATGTCAGTCCATCCACATTCAGGTGTGAATTCATACTTTCACTTCCGGCAAGAAGGGTAATATTTAATGCTTCCGCGCACGTTTCCTTTCCATCAGTCAACCTTAATCTTAACGCAACGCAGGTTGCATCCGACCAGACCTTTCGCAGTCAACAACACAATGCCTCGAGATGCTGCGGGCCAGCAAAGCGGAGTCACGGTTGCTGGCAGTGATGTCGGCGCCCACATCCGTATGAAATCACGCCTTCAAATCATCGGAGGAACTGTAAGTCGCAAACGCACTTATCTGTCTAGACTGTTATAGACGGCCAGTTAACAACTCTCTGAAGCTCCGAACTGCGCTGCAGTCCAAGACCACGGCACGAATTCAGGCAGCGCGAAGACACAACGCCACACAGCGAATGAAACCTGCGTCGTTCCTTGGCCTACCTCGGGAGCTTCGCGACAGCATATATGAATACGTCTTGGCTAGCGACGAGCCACTTTGGATCTCACCATGCACCGACACCGCGGACTCACCATGTACCAACACCGCGGACTCATCATGTACCAACACCGCTGTTCAGCCAGCGCTCACGAGGGTCTCCCGAGATGTCCGCAGCGAAGCACTATACACTTTCTACCGAATCAACAGATTCCGCATCGCGATCCACGATTTTGACCACTCGACGCTCGACAATTGGTGGAAGTGCCTCAGCAAGGAGAACCGCTTCCACCTCGCAAACAACTACCATCGGCATTCAAAAGACGTGCCGGAAGCGCATCTACTAGTGTATTTGCATGGTGCTCCTCAATGGGAAAATCTCATGCAGCACTGGGAGCAGGCGTACAAGAACGGCATGCCAGGCTGCACCTACGTGTCCAAAAGCCAAGACATCAGTGAACCTACTCTCTTGCACTATGTCATGATGGATGATGTTTGTTGTGCTATGATGAAAGCAAGGTGCAAGTGGAACGAGGCGCGGAGGGTTCTCGCTGAATTTACACCTGTGGAGGACCTCGGTGGATCGATGACGCTAAAGCACAGATTCTTCTATGTCAAGAAATGATAAGATACTTCATTGCAGGGGGGTTAATTGTTGTTAGGCGGGCGGACGCCCCACCAGAATTTTGCCGGCCTCACAACAAACAAACTCCCTGCAACGAAGTATATGCGCGCAGCTGAGCTCGGAGGAAGTACTGAGGGTGGCGGGCAGTTTGTGAGCAGCATCTTTGTGTTTCGTACATGGGTACATGTTTGGCGTTTTCTTTCCTCGCATGAGCGGCGCAAGAGCGACAAAGCAACTGAACTGTTTTCTGAATGTCTGCTTCGGCCACTGGGCCCCCCTTCGAATGTAGCAGAGGCGAGATTTGCGACAATGTCAATGAGATACCTCCTACAATTATTGGAAAAGCCCTGGACTCCTGTAGAATTTTGCTTAGCCAAAGCTAGACTGGACTCGCACCTCCTCGTCTGGAGACTCCGCCAAGAGTTACAGTTGTTATGTACGACTGAGTACCCGTTCAGCCTCGTGGAGTGGACGATGATTCATTCAATTCCCCAGGACGCTGTGATGTGTTCTTTCTGAATTGGACGATCTCAGAAGAAGTACCGTACGTGGTTGAAGAGCTAGAAGGGTAGTCTTATTTTGCGATTAATTGTACTGTAACGGAGTGTGGCATTCTAAAATGCGCTGTTCCCCTGTGGGTCCCCAAGACGAACGTCACTATAGTAAGCCTCCATTGCACATGGCATCGAACTGATTATTTGCCTGCGGCAACCCATTCAGTGCTATTGTTTGATTTTGGATAGAGGTTCTTTGTTGAATGCGCGCTTAACATCCCCCAGCCGCCGGCTAACATCCTGAACGCGACAACGTGCAACTCCATTTCACCGAGTAGACGGGGCAGGGGGCGGAATTCGGACTCAACGACATCAAGGTTTCCGAACTGAACGGCGTTTGAACACCTACTTCAAACTAGCCCCGACATTTTACGAAATTAGGGAACATCTTAACTACGGAGTCCGCAAACGTCGCTCTCCCCCTAGCCCAGAATCGGATGTGTCCTGCAAGATTTCTGTCTAGATCTACCGTAATTCGAGGTTATCACACTCCATGACAATGTCTATGTCAGCTTCCCGATCAAATGCACTGTTCCTTATTAGATTACTGTGCGGACGCAGAACTGTGCATGACCTCAGACAACTATCCACAGGAACATTGGTCTCAAGTCCGCACAGCAGGGGCGCGTCATACAGACCAAAGCCGCCCAGCCTGCTCGAGAAGCTTCTGACGGCTGAGGAGGCAGACTATCTTCACCAGAAGAGTATTGTTGCCCAAAGTCTGGAGAACTACCGTCAACTTGAAGCCAAGGTCAAATCGACCCCCGAAGCAGATGTTGCTCTGAAGCTTGAGCTTTCCTTAGCTAAATCATGGTGGCTCTATTTTAAACAGAAGTCTCCCTATATGGCTGCAAAGCACTGTCTAACTGAGATTCGCTTGATTCTTCTGTGCGCTCCGCATATCAGTGCCCTGGAACCTGGGGCAACAAAGCTGGTAGATACAGAATTTCGATGGCGCCAAGACCTGTCTGTGTTGAGGAGGATCTGGAATACGGAAATCTTCTACGCTTATGACGCATTTTTACAGCGCCGAGAGCGAGTCAGGCTGAAGAGCAAGCTCTTGTTCGCCAGTGCAAAATACGCAAACCGTAACTTGCTCGATGATCTCTGTATGTGGCAGAGATCAGTTGGCATGCCCCAGAGGGACGTTATACCGCGTCTGGACCTGAAGTATCTCGTTCAATTTCTCATTAGACGGCTAGGCTTGTTACAACGGAGCCTGGCCTACCTCGAACGAGAGTATCGGGAGATTACGCTCCAGGGCTTGCGAGAGGAAGACAGTCGGTATTGGGTTTATGAGGCTATAATGTACCCACTTGCAATAGCCGTAGAACAGGCGGATCGATGTGCGGCTGCATCCCAATACCTCTGCGAAGATATCTCCCGGAGACTGCTGTTCAAACCATACATGACCTCTAGAGCTTACGAGCACCTGGAAGAATTAGGTAACATGCGGGACATTTCCTTCAGCCTTCGCACATCCAACAGAGAGACACATAACTTAGTTCGTGAAATGGAGCCGCTTTGCTCATATAGAGTGCAGCGCTTGTCCAGACACGAACTCTCCGAGAAGTTAGAAAATGCCAAACACACGGTGTCGATGTTCATGAATATATCCCAACAGTTCGACCTTCCGGAGCAGCGACGATCCGTCCTGCGTCCACCTCGGAGTATTATGCAACAGTTGGAAGATGACCGCCAGCGGTTTCTGGATCCGAGAAAGGCAAAGGGAGAAGTGGAGCGATCCAAGGTACGAAGAGTCACAGTCAGTCTGGACTCAAAACGCCAAAAGATCAAGAGTGGAGGTAAGAGTTCCGTTCAGAGCTCTGATTAGGGAAATTTGTCAAGCACTCAAGCTGCACAACGAAATGGTCGAGAACGGCATCGTGAGACAAAAGAGTAAGATCTAGAGATGGCAAGGTTCGACAATCGCTTATATGCCATTATGCCAATGGAGTGCGCCCAACGTCTCACGCCTACCGGCAAAAGTCACTGAGGATTTCATCATCTTCCACGGGGCTATAGGGCCTTGATGACAAAAGATAAAAGACCCTTTAAAGCCCCTGGCGACCCTTCTTATATGCAGAGAGGACACCCGCAAACTAGCACCAGCGCCCCAGGCAACAAGCTAGGGCAGTTGATCTCGCGGCAATCGAGCGCCCAGCTGGCGCTGATCGGTTTTTTTGACTACCCGCTACTCTTCTGGCTACCTCCAGCTCCAGTCCTTATCTCTTTACTAGCGAACTCCCAGAACTTACAGGCTATACCGCGGTCACTGAAATGGTTCTGACATCCCACAATCTCCGGAGCCCGTGTTAGACGGAGAAACTTTCACTTGCAAACGATCAAAGCCGTCAGACAGCCCACTACGGTTAGAATCTAGTACCTATCCGGGACTTGGATCGAAGATTCTGGCTTGGCATCTCCGTCAATTTCTGGCTCAAGTCTTCATGCACGTCTCCAACCAAGCGGTAAGATCAAGCATTTACAATAAAGCTGGGGAGCTGATCAGCGTGCGAGATTTTACTGAAAAGTTATGCATTGAGTAGACGGGCATCAAAACCTCAAGCTCGCCGATGGATGCGTATTAGGTTTCTGTCTCACACCCCTGGTCTAGAACATGCTTGCTCGTCATCAATGTCGAGATGCCCGTGCGTCGGCAAGCAACAAGAGACAAGTTGAATGTCATCGCAACACTTTGCACGAATCTGAAAACAATATTGTATTGGAAGGTTTCGGAATGCGGCCTGCCCCACATATTGGTGCTCTTCTCTCAATCAGTCTCTCGGCAATTCTCCTTCTGCATCCCTGGTGTCGAGAGCGCCCCAGGACTTTGAAAGACGGGTAGCACCACTTTTTTGAAGCGCTTATCCAAACCCTTAGTCCTGAGAAAAGAGGGACTCATACGTCTAAAACTTGATCAAGAAGTAAGAAGTATTCCATTTTCGTCATCTACAAGCGCTTCGTGCGTTGTATAATACATTAAAATATTCCAACACTGCGCTTCTTATGCAACCATCTATAATGCCGCGCTTCTTTGACACACACGGAACGCCTACCTCATACAGCAGTGCTCATTCCCAAAACCCTCTTCATAGACAACCACCTCTCGTACACATTCAACTTCAGCACCACCCTCGCGTACTCCCACCACGCCTTCAGCAAATGCAACCCATTTCTCGGCCAAAGCAAGCTCCCACTCCCACGCAGCTGCTCCACTTGCTCTTCCCATACCGTCCTCGCCGCATATCTCGCCAATATCATGAACGTCCGGACGGGCCCCTGCGTAGTGTGCAAGTTCTCATCTAACGACCTCGTTAAGTCATTAGTTTTGAGGATGAGGAGCATGATGCGCGGCATATGGCCTAAGAGCTGCACGATCTGCGGTAGCAGCCCCTCCCCCAACGCCGACGAGATACTCTCCTTCTCCTCACTACTTCTAGGTACGGTGACACTTGTGGTAACGACCTTGAAGTCCCTTCCCGTGATGGCGCTCGCAAACAGCGGGAACTGCTCATCCGTTACACCACCGACTTCATACGCGTACTTCCTCATCCTCTTCTCATCCGCATCAATGACCGCCAGCCACAGCTTTGCATAGCTGCGGCGGAGTTGGATAGGAATATCGCGGTATAAGCCGTGGTCGTACAGTACGACGTCGAAATTGTATGGGTAGCGACGATGTGGATTATGCCGTATGGCGATATTGCCGCCGTGGGGATCGCAGTGAAGAGGTGCATCGCGCCCGAATATCATCTCGTTGAAGATCCTGGCCAGAGCCGCGCTCACTTCGTCACGGTTGATGTTGTGTCGGGCAAGATACTCCAGATCGTCGGGCCGGCCACCAGTAACGTAGTCCATCACTAAGATACGCCGCTCGCCCCATAGGACGTCCGGAATGATTAACGGGGTGTTCTTAACTTTGGCAAAGTAGCTGCGCGCACGCTTGGCGTTGTGGGCTTCGAGCCTGAAATCCAGCTCTTGCGGAAGGGAGATCTCCATTTCCTCAGCTAGCCAGGTGAGGTCGTATTCCGGGAAGAAGCGTTTGAGCATGGAGAAGGTGAAGTGTGTTAACCACAGATCTAACCGCGCCCATTCATCCAGGGTGGGATGTTGAGCCTTGACTGCAACTCGCTGCCCCGTGCCTTTCACTACCGCTCGGTGTACCTGTGCCAGAGACGCCGCGCCTACTGGTAATCTTTCGAACTCTTCGAAGAGATCCGATAACTCGTTCCCGGTGTCGTTCCTGACCATTGCTTCTATCGACTCGTACGAGGAGACAGGACACTTGTCCTGCAATGGTATGAAGGTATTGCACCATTCATTCGGCAGGAGGTAGTTCAAGCTGCTCAGATGCTGTCCCAGTTTGATGAAAATTGAGCCGAGCTTCTCCATGGCGACTAGCGTCCGTTCGGCGCATCGTTTGTGGCATGCTCGTAACGCGCGAGCATAACGGTCGTCGTCTTCGTAGTCGTAGTTCAGCGTCTTCCGGTAGCTAGGAAGTATGAGCATCGCCCCTTCTACTGGATTTCAACAACATACTCGTTGATGCAGACAGCTAACGTGCGGACTACCGTCCCTGTCCGCTCTACCGTCGTGATCCCATGTTTTACATCATCCGCGAACGCGAACGCTGCTAAGCCTAACGTGCTTCCCGTGGTGGCTAACAAGATCACGTTTCTTCTTCTCCTTCGCCCAGGCTCCGGCGCGGTTGGTGAGGCTTGGGTTGCGAAACCGGAATGTCTAGGGCGTCGTAGCAGTCGCTGGCGCTGTTGATGGAGGCATCTCTGGCAAGTCCATGGTGATGGCCGTGTAAGAGACGGGAAGAGCTTGGTTCCAAGCATGATTACCGCATGGCGAGAAGTTGATAATCCTAAGCCAGTAAAAAGTATTCACTGCGAAGTGCGGCGAACGGTAAGCCTGTACAGGTATGAGGTGATGATGCATACAATTTTAGAAAATTTTAGCATGACCTGCGCAATCGGCGCCGGAGGGTCGTCAGCCTTACGGGACGTGTCGCTGCTACTTCGTACTGCAATGTCCATATCGCCATCTTGACCACACATTGGTAAAGACCGGCAGCATTTCTTTCACGCTCGATCACATTTTCAAGCTTGTGCTGCCTGGCGAGACGCGAGAGTGCCGTTCTTAGATGCGGATGCTTTCTGTCGTCATGCGACGTATACACGGTAGGATGCCTATGCGCTCTGCAAAACTCTGGCAGTCCGTGAGACTCCCCACGAATATGCAAGAGTAACTTCTGAGACACTGTCCAGAAGATCCAGTTAGTATTTATCTGTGTTCAGCTGCGCCAATTGGGACCATGGAAGGTCCTTCCACATTTCACGTTGTTGTCAATGCCGTGGCGGAGGTGACGATGACTGCAACGAGAGTCAAGAAAATCGGCATTGCTGCCTTCGTTCAAGTCGGTTCACCTTGAAGGTGTCGTTCGTATGCGACTGAGCCCAGACTCCGGTTGTTTAGTTGCTTTGGCCGAGGATTTGCATATCTACTAATCCATTCCTACCAGTAGGTGGAAAATGCAGGTGTTGCTTCGTCAATTAGACACTAGAAAATCAATTGTCGCTAAGCTCTCCGCTTCGATATTGCTGCCTATTCTCCGGCCATCCGAATTAACATCAGCAAACCGGCAACTAGACTACTGGACCCGCACTTCTCCGCATCGCTCATGTGATGTAAGGTTTCATTAGATGGAGCCGTTGCAGTTGCAACGCGACTTTCTCAGATGCTTTCTTGCCCGCCCTCAAATGCTCATATAGCCACGACGTAGGACTGCTCTACTCTGTTGAAAGACTCAATTGAAAGACTCAATTGAAAGACTGAATTGAAAGACTCAACTGAAAGACTCAATTGAAAGACTCAATCGAAAGACTCAATTGAAAGACTCAAGCCACGCCAATGCCACTAAATGCCCCATATGAGCCGAAAAGTGTGATTAAGACTTCGAGTGACGAAATTTAAGGCCGTGATCTTAAGATTCGGTAATGCAATCAAGGCCAATCTCAAATTAGCCGGACGCCCTGCGAGTGAGCATGACGATGCAAGCCTTAAGCACATACAGAACCTTGTTGGGCTCCAGAGCTACGGCAGAGTTCGTTTCATATTACCGACAATATTTAACACAAACATAATGAATGATCCCGAACTTGAGAGCTTGCCATATGAGATTGACGGTGGTGTCGGAGACGAGCAAGGCCAATTTATAGGAGCTGCGTTTCGTGTGTTAACAAGCTAATGCATTCTGCGATTATGTCGAGCAGGTTATCGCCCTGGTTGAAGAGAAAAATCTTGCACCAAGACGCGCAGGTTCACGGAGGGGCTGCCAACGCTCTTTCAGGCTCCAATCACGCGTCCATTCAAGGGCCGATATAGGTGTTTCTTTACGCGCTTGATCAGATTTCTTCGCACAGCAACGCCGCCATTGTAAAGCAACTCTCCGGCGTTCCCGTCTCAGAACGCTGCTTATGACTTACTGGACTTACTCCCGCCTGGCGCCATACGATTCCTCAATCCGGAGGTGACTCCTCTGGGTTTGAGTGCCGGCCACAATTTTGGCAAGGGCAAAAGCTTGAGGGACCACGTGGGTTCGTATCCCGTCACGACGTTCATGGAGAGAAGAATGGACACCAACGTGCTCTCCTAGTGGCTATCTACCCTGCCTACCGAATTGCCAAGGCGACTCAACTTCAAGGCGTAAGAGTAGTCCAGCAAAGGCCTAAAACGATTCTGTGTATGAGCGTACAGGGTCGTGCGATGTTGAAAATGTAGAGAACGAACCCCGCAAAGCATAATCCAGATCTTGTTTGCAAGGAACCGAAAGCGGGCGTCCGTTCCATTTCTCATTAAAACAGCCAGATCGAGAAAGGAGAGCTGAACCCAAAGATTCCAGCCTAGCCTTTGTTCGAGCGACTCATACACTCCCCAGCAAACCCACTTCGATGCACCTTGAAGCTAAGAAAACTCACGACCCTCTGCTGTCTATCTTCGCTCACCGGGAGTTGTCCCTGCTGCCCGCAATATCTGCGACGAGTACGGATTGAGCTCGATCGGCTCGTCATCTCCGACGCTCACTGTGGTGCCGATGTGGACCACATGGCGCCCGAATCCGTACTTGGGCTCAAATGCAAAGGACATGCCAGGCCCGAGCTTCATGTCGCCAAGGATCGTGGGTTGGTCCGCCACGGAACCATAGGCTTCGGCGCCACGCAGTCGGGCGATGTCCCCTGGAAAGCGGCCTAGCGCGACTAACGGGTTGAGCCCGTGTACCGCCGGTCCCATTATCCAGCCGCCGGCATTTTCTGTAGGCTTAAGCATTTCATCGACGACGTCGCCGAACTTTCGACCTGGACGCAGCGCCGCGAGGCCGGCGTCGTAGACCGCACGAGCAACACTCGCGGCGCGCTCGAAATCTTCATGCACCTCACCGATGGTAATCAGGATCTGATGCTGGGTAGCGCGCCCACCAAAGTTGGAGAACAGCTCACTGGTGATCACGTCGCCGTCCTGTAAGATTCGGGGGGCTTGTGGCCGATAGCCCCATTGCGGCACGCCTGTGGCAACAGGGTCCGGGCCTGACCAGAAATGCATGGCCGCGGGCATTCCTCCGCGAGAGAAACCCTCAGCCATACCCGCTGCGTACACCTCGCTTTCCGAAACTCCAGCGGCCCCCTTGTTAACCATGACCCGCACCATGGCCTCGCCGATGCTCGCCGTATGGCGCACAACAGCGATCTCCTCCTGACTCTGCGGCATGACCAGTTCAGTAAAGGCAAAGGCGACCGGCTTGAAGTCGACATTGGGAAACTGCTTCAAGATATTGTTCCAGGTGTTGTAAGGCACGATGCCTTCAGGATGCCATGGGGTATAGGGCTCTAGACCAACAACGCCGACAGCTCCCGTAGTCAAGCCCATCGCATTGAGGGTATCTGCGATCGTGGCTGAGACGCGAGAGATGCGGGTATTCTGTGGCGGGATCCAAACGACATCGCCTCTGCGTGAGGATTCCAGGTGGTCCAACGCGTACAACGCCATCCCGAAGAGTGAGACTGGTTCGCCGGCTTTTGGGAAGATAACTGTCGTCCCAGGCCGGCCATTGGTGAACCACGTGTCGTAGGTGACTGGCGCGGCGCCAGCATCTTCATGTTCACCGAAGACGATCAGCGCGTCGACGCCCTCGCGTTCCATGAACTTGCGTGCCAAATTCCAGCGGCGGTCACGTTCTGCCATCGAGAAGGTCGGTACGACCGCGTGGATCGAAGGGAGCTTTGCACTCATTTTTGACGACGAGAGGATCGACTGAATTAGATGATCTTCGCTTAGAAAGGTGATTGAGCTCTGCGCTGGAAGATAGGAGAACATGGCAGGATGGCGACGATGATGAATAAAGGGGTTTCGGAATCATCTACCAGGTGCGATTGTCAATGGTCATCTCTTTGGCCCCACGTTCTCGCCGTGGTTTTTCCTAGGTAGGGTTAGCGTCTGAACTATCAAGAAGGTAATGTACAGCCGCATACTCCATGGTGGACTAGCTCTGGCTAGAGTAAGTTAAGTTGGATGCTAAAAGCATCGTCTGACCGCGATTCATGTTCGAAGGATTTGAACACATTAGTGCCGGCCTCGATGCAATTTCTCTATCGAGACTGACTTTGTATTCCCCGCTCCAAGCGGCTGCTCTCAGAACACAATGCCAAGCTTAGCAATGATCATCGAGGACGCCGCGATAGCATCCTCCGTCTAGCGATCGAACCAAAGCAAAACCACACCATTCTGTACACAGCCTTCAGCCTTGAACCGCAACGCTAACAGCAACAACAATGGCACCTGCTTCGATTGGGTCCCCCCTGGCTCTGGTGTTACAAGCACTCTCTTTCACAGCCCTGAAGTATCGACACTCAATGTGGCGACGAGCAGCCATTGAGCTATGGCGTCGCGGTGGCAGAACTTGTTGTAGAAACTGAGGAGCGGGTATGTCATTGCGACTATCTGATCCGATACTACCCCAAAGATTGATTGATTAACAACGGTCTGCACGGAGCAGCAGTAAATGCTGAAGCTCGATACGAGACGCCCGCGCATATTGTATCGTCCATAAATGCGTCAACGTTAATGAAAATGCTACTGGCTGAGCCCGCCTGTTCAACGGAACTTTCATAGCGGACACGAACTTTCCATCTTTCACCAAGGTAGGACACCATCCTTATAAACAAGTTTGCCGGCATCTGCGTTTCGCTCACCGCGAATGATGCTCAGGACCAACCTTCCGGAATCCAACGGGTCTCCAGCAGTCCCGCCTCCACTCCTCGCCTCGTCGCTCGTGCCTCGAAGACTCGAAACCACGAATCCCGGGTTCATGGCGAAGACAGTCAAACCTTTCGGACCAAAGTGCTTCTTCTCCATGACCGCAATCATGTAGACTGCGGCCTTGCTCGCTCGGTACGCTTCTTCGTTTGGAAGGACGGGAAAATGTGGAGGGTCGGGCTCGCCAGCCTAAGTCAGTGCTCACGTAGATGGAGTATGGCCTTTTGGATTTGAGGAGTAATGGTCTGAAGGCTGCAGCCACCATCGCCGGTCCAATAACGTTAATGTCCATACACAACTGCAAACGAGTCCTGAGGTCTGGATCCATGCTGCCAACTCCCGCATTATTGACCAGCACGTCAAGTCGTCCATATCGCTCCTGAACGACTTTCACTGCCTGTTCGATTGATTTCTCGTCCGTAACGTCCAGCTGTATAGCCGACAGGGAGCCTTTGACGCCAGCGCTCTCGAGTTCCGATATTGCGCTTCTTACTTTCTCGAGAGAGCGGCCGGCCATGATGACATGAAACGCATCAGATGCGCTCGATAGTACCTTCGCCATTGCGAAGCCCACACCACCATTGGCTCCTATGCTGTCCTTAGCAAATGATCAGGTTCCGAGTGTGAGAGGTCATTCCTTACCAGTAATGAGGACAATCGTTGAAGGCATTTAGCGAAAATTCGGGAGGTTGAGGCTTTGGAATAGTGCTCATTCACCTCAAATCGAGTGGACTACCTAGCTCTCTCGAAACCCGTGAACCAGCTTGTCTGAGCTTATAAACGAATTGAGAGTCGTCTACCACGCGATGCACTTGAGATCACGGAAGCCATCGCGCCCTTCTGGGAGCAACCACGCGACGCTATTAATTTACTCAAACCTTACTAAACTGTGCGAAGGAGCTCGGCTTGTCGAGTTTGGGCGTCGGGTTATATGCCACGATGAACTTGGACGTAAGGAGTAGCACGGCCGAAGTTTGTGCGTTCACGGACGAGGCTGCTTAGAAATAACATTGACAATGCCACATCCAGTTCCAGTATACACACAATAGCTCCTCAGCGCCAGGGTCTTGCAAAGTCGGAGCTAGTCTATTCCGGGAGAATCTTTTGCGAAAATTCTGGATCTTGTGTCTGACATGGACCTGTCCCGAGATGCGGGGAAGTCTTTTCCGACGGCGCTGCTTTCTATACCATAAGTTCATGACTTTGCCTAAACCATTATCAGAGTACAGCCCATTGATCTGTGTCTGCACATTCAAGAACGCCGGTGCCGATAACTCTCCCAAGTCTGGCAAGCTCAGATTTGAACCACTGCTGCTGCCGGATATGTATACCTTTAAGGCTCGAAGCAATAGTCAATGGCCACACTGCCTGATTGGCCAGATATGGCTCGATCTCTTCGTTCGTATTGAGTCAGACAGAAGTTTGGCGGCTTAGCCGGTTGGGATCATCTGTGACCTTGACCCTCCCAAGACTGCAAGGCCTGGTTGATGCTAGGCTATCAGCCATGACGGTCAACTGAGTAACACACTTCAGCCGCTGTTGTTCATAGTTGAAATCGGGTATGGGGCTAGGATCGGTCATGCCAAGAACCTTCAAGCGCATACTGTTGATGAGCATTCGCGCAGCGAAATACTGGCTCCAAACGACAGCGTATCCAGGTTTTGAGTAGCTGTAGATGGTTGAGGAGTAGAAGTGTCTCTTGGGCCAGGGACCACGTTCAGTAAGAATGTGTCGACCTCAGGACCATGCCCAGGGGATTTTCGCTGCCCAGTCTTGCAAGGCCTCGTCGAGTTCTCGTACCTCATTACCTAGCTCCTCCAGCTTTGCAACCGAAAGATATTTCTTCCGCTGAAGACTTGCGAGATTGTAACGTAGATTGACCATCTGAGTAACGATACGGTCATAATCGAGCTCTAGGTCGCGCTCGCCGAAAGGATTACCGTTAACTAACCACTCTGGCAACGAGAGATTTCTGAGAAGAGAAGACTTGATCAACCCTCTTCTAGCTTGCTTGATGATGAACGTTGAAGGACTATGACTCGGGCTGTTGTTCCAAACTCTCAGGATTGCCATTGCGCCGTCATCATGGGACCAGCTCTGCATGGCCGCAAACGAATTGTTAGACTCGTGATCACCATAACGGGACCTTGTGGCCTCATACCGACCCATGATGAGAGCCGTAAGCAAGCAAGCGTAAATGTTTCCGCCGTTCGAAGTCGAATTTTCTACTCCCGCAATCCGCTCTTGCACAACCCGTAGGAGGCGATGATAGTTTAAAGACGCTTCTATGGCGGCCGCTGGATGCTGCTGAGTGCGTGAAAAGACGGCAAGAGCTATGCAAGAAAGAGCAAAATCGACCATCGGATCATGTCCAGAGACTTTCCACGCAGCGACGCACTCACACATGCCTCCCGCTACGCTGGGTACATCTCTCTTTGGCTGTATTTGATAATGTAGGTAACACGCAAGCGCCTGTGTTTGCAGATCAAGGTGTGGACGCAGCCCAGTCAAGCTTGAGCGGGGTCCTCTCGGTCGCTTGTTTTCCCCACTCGCGTAGAGATTCTCAATATGAATCGTAAAGCAAGCTTGTTCAGCAACGCGTGTCTCGAGGCAGAGTCGCTGGGACTTGATGCATCTCCGACACGTTGGTTTGGTCTCATCACACTAAAGCGGCGGCTCAGCTATGCCTATGTGAAAACGTAGGAGCGTCGGATTGCTCGCCTTGATACGTCGGATCTTGCAAGTGTGGCATGCCGCGCTTGTAAATGGCATGGCTTGTCTGATAGCTCGTTTCCGATGTAAGTGCTCGGATAGTTCCTTCCAATGCGGACTACCCTGACGCTCGATGTGAATTCATTTGGTACTCGAAACAGAACGGACTCGCGATCAGCCTTCCAGTCATAAGAATTGGCCGTACGTTGCTCTTCAACTTGAACAGCTGCTGATCCTTGCTCGAAGACCTAGCAAACTCGTCAAGCTCAACGTTGAAAGAGCTCATATCCAAGATCGACAACAGTTCCTGATCATGTAATGAACCGTCCTTTTAAATTCAAATCATTGTCAGCGAGCCTTCGCAAAGATAAATTGAGTTAGCGACCTAGATCCTTCGACCAAACAGTAATTGTATGCCAAGAACATGTCTGATAGTTCTGACTGGTTGCCCTAGCCTGTGGTAAACTTTCAAAAGCCCGAATGATTAAGGATTGACATCCTCGAGGTCAGCATAACCGGGAGAAACCCTGCGAGGCCCGTGACTTGTCATGTAAAGCGTGACCTTGCCCGAAAAGCGCGGAGTTAAGTTGTTTCTCCGTCTCAAAGTCCTCGCCGTTCTCTGGCCGAGAGAGAATGATCAATCCATGACGGCTCAAACCTCATGAGCGAGATCTTGTGAGGGAAGGATTTTGTATCCACAGCTTATAAATGCTCGAGATTGTAACCGTGGGACTGAATCCAGACTATTTGCGGATTCGCTGCGCTGCAACGAAGCGATCACCAGATTATGTCCATAGTATCTATTGTGAAAACTTGCACTGGGTGCAAAGGCATTAGGAATCAGCGTCAGAATCATGCAAGTCTAGTATCGTAGTTTGCGGCCAAGACACCATTTCAGATCTTCTTTATTCATCCTCGCTAGATTTATTCACGTTGTGAGTCGACGTGAAATACAGTGAGAGGTTTATGAAAAGCGGAGGCTATGGAAATTCATAAAGTCATGAGTGCAAGCTGCAAAGTGTTCTCGCCATGTGATGCGCCTTGACTGTCTTTGCTCCTTACGCCGTGCCCGATTGTAGCCCCAGCGCCTCAACAAACGCATCTATAGCGAATTTCTGCGTGCCGTCCGCACTATTTCGCAAAGGATCATGCAAACGATTACAGGTCTCTCCCCACCCTTCACGGCGCAGGATTCTCCTTCACTATGTGCTTTATTTTCCTCTCATACCCCGCCCTGTCTTTCTTGAAGAGATTGTAGGCTTCCGCCTGCGCCGGCGACTCCGGATTAGGCTCATCGAGCAGCGACTGGATACCCAACAGAATCTCTTTTATCGTGATCGCCGGCTTCCAGCCCTCCTCCTCGTTGAGTATCGATAGGCAGACGGTGCCGGAGGGGTAGACGTTAGGGTGGAAGAGTGGCGGTGTGAATTTACCTGTGTTCTGTGAGTGGTTTGTGATGCGATCTCCGAGGTATGGCGCTGCTACGTACACTTGGGGGGTTTCGTGGGGTATTCTGTTCGGACGCACAATCAGTAATGGATCTGAGTTGGAGCAGCGTTAATGTCGCTGCTTACCGTCTGGAAATGTTACGTCTAGCTTGAACAGCCCACCTTCCCATAGCGTCTTCTCTTTCCCGGGTACGCCGCACTCCCACCTTTTGAGCTCCAGCACGCCGTGCGCATTTCGGACTGGTTTTGCGAAAAAGCCGAAGGGATGGTCGCGCCGCCACTGTTTTCTTGGACGGTGTTAGACTCTATGTACGCAGTGAGGAATCTGAAGTTCTCACCGTTCCTCTTGTAACCGGTTCAGACACAATGTCATTGTGGGGTTTGAGAGCGCGGATGCTAGGTCGTGTGGGTTGCGAGCAAGAAATGCACTGTTAGGTGGCGAAGTGGGAACGTTTGCTGTGTTTGGCAGGACTGCGATGAGAGGGAGTGGCGAGATTTATATGCAGAGCTTTGAAACTGAGGTGAGACTGAAGATTGTCTATCAAGCAAAACAATGGGCGGCAAGCCGCAGGGAGTGAAACATACCCGTGCAAACATGCCAAACGAAAACCCCCCACTTCACCTGCTCGGCCCGGCGGCTTTGCCCTGCCGATCATTCAAGGTCTCAAAGGTCCAACTTGCGGGTGAACTTGTATCAGCTTGGTGCTTTGAGTAGTTCCAACCATGAGAACATCGTATAATATAGAACTGCAGTAGATCTAGCTTTCTAGCTTTGGCAAGATTTTAGGGGAACATACAATGGCTTCGCAAGACGAAAAGAAGCCAGAGATACCAATAAAGGATGAACCAGCACCAGATCCAGATGAAGATGACTTGGACGATCTAGATGGTCTGTCAAGGCGAACATCATGCTGAGTTGGACTTGCCTAACAGCCCCGTGCAGATATGCTTGATGAGTTCTCAACAGTCAAACTAGAAGAGAAAGAATCACAAACCACTCATACGACAGCCCCAGGCGCATCAGGTCCTGGAAGGCCTATTTTGCCGCCTATTGTAGGTGAGGACACAAATGAGGACGACTTCGCGAAACAGTTACAAGCGGGCATGGCCAGCTTACTTGGGGAAATGGATTCAAATCCCCAAATGAAAAAGGAATTTGAGGAGATGTTCAAAGAATTGGAGCCACCGCCAGCCTCTTCCTCCCAACCGACGACCTCGCAACAGCCCTCTAAACCGCACGACGAGTCCTTCCAAGAGAAGATACGCCAAACCATGGAGCGAATGTCAACCTCGTCCGAACAAGCCAGCGCCGCAGCAGCATCAACAGACTCAGACGACATCCTAGCGCAAATGCTGAAAGAGATGCAAGGCAGCGGTTTCGATGGCGGAGGAAGTGAGGAGGAGTTCAATAAGATGCTGATGGGTATGATGGAGCAGTTGACGAACAAGGAGATCCTGTACGAGCCAATGAAGGAGCTGAGTGATAAGTTTCCTGGGTGGATGGAGAAGAATAAGGATACTGTGTCAAAGGCAGACCTGAGTCGATATGAGGAGCAGCAGCTCCTGGTCGGACAGATCGTGCAAAGATTCGAGCAGAAGGAATACTCAGACGACAATGCGGCGGATAGAGAGTACATTGTGGAGAGGATGCAGAAGGTAAGCTGCGGAGAAAGCACTGTCTCCATCGCCGCGTATTAACGATTTCTAGATGCAAGCTGCGGGATCGCCGCCCGCTGATCTCGTAGGTGACATGAACGGCGCCGATGAGGCGCTTGGAGCATTGGACGCCGGCTGTCCGCAACAGTAATGAATATACCCCAACATCAGTATCGATCAATGTGCCCTTGAAACCCACCCTGAACGCCGATGTAGAGGCTCTTAATCTCCCATATCACACCTTGTGCTTCTTGGAACGCCTTTGACACAGTCTTTCTACAGTGATCCTTCAGCTCCTCTTCTGCAACGCGTGTCTACCCATTCGATGTGTCCATGATCTCATCTTTATGCCTTTGTTCCTCTTCCTTGTCATGGTCCTGCTGGCTTGGCTGCTCAGTTATCACTTGCATGAAGAGGCTATCATAGTCTTCATCGTCGCTCCCAAAGTGCGCTGGGCTGTTATGAGCTTGTCGCTCCTCTTCAACCAGCGCGATGAGTGCGCTCAGCTCTTCATCCTCCTGCTGTAGTACCGCGTCCACTTCAGCATCTTCCTCATGCAATGAGTTGTGGACCGGTTGTGAAGACTGCGATAACACAAAGCCGTCTGTCTGGTTACTCGACGAAGGCAGGGCGTTCTCCTCGCCCTCGCCCTCGTCCATGGTATTGTCCAAGTGTGCTGCTATGCGCGCTTGTTCCGCCTCCCACCGTTTCCGTCTCGCGTTGTAATCCATCCGCATGATCTACAGCGAATTCATCAGCCTTCTTCTACTATCCCTCTGAGCAGAGCAGATCTGTTACCTGGTCGCCTCTGTTATCCCACCTCTGATCCTCCCTTCCCCGCTCCACCTTCCGAAGGAACTGGTCGCGCCTCCTCTCCTTTAACCTGTCCGAGTTGGCGTTTTGAGTCAAAGGATTAGGCTTATACAGACGCGTGGAGGCGGATGATGTGGTGCGCTTGACGTCGCCGGACTGTGCCATTGTGCATGGTAGGAAGACCTTGGAGCCGGCATTTGCGGAGCGCGGCGACAGGGGCGACGGTCGTTGCGGAAGGTAGGTTGATGCTGAAAGGTATGTACTGGTAGCCAGCATTATTCTGTTGTATGAGCAGTCCGCTCGGGGATAGTCACGAGGGAGGAAGGAAGAGTCAGGTTGTGCAATGACGCGCGTGTAAGTGAGATACCTAACCTGGAGACGCGATGGTGTGCGCGTTATTTACAGGCTTTCCCGGACGGAAGCTCCCGCTAGTGTGGATCACCTAATTACTTACCTTACCTACCTAGGTAGGTACTTCTAACTAACATAGGGACTTAAGGCTTAATATAGATGTGCCCTATCACCTGTGACTCATGAGACTGGACGGGATGGTGTAGTCACGGATCAACATTTCTTGCGTTTAGGAATAGTGGATGATTCGCATCTGGGGTTAACACAAGTCCTATAATCATGCAAAAAAGACAAGCTATGCTAAATCGTGCGGAGAACCCTCAGTCATCTGCTCAGGAACGCTTGGCCACCCATGATGAGCTCGTCGCCAGCCATAAGTCAGAATGAAAGGACGCATTAGGTCTGCCTCTACTGCTTAGCCTTTGGGCGCGGTGAGTATATCTCTATCAGCACAGCAATGACAGTAGAGGCAACCAGCAGAACCCATGGCGTAAGAATATTGAGCCATACTTCATCTCCCGAAACCCATACACTCAGTAGCCAGCGACAGTACAGGGTGATTGAGCATGGCATTATGTGCCGAAGGATTTGGCCGAGCGGGGTGTGGCGCCAGAAGTTGGGATTGTTATCGCCAATGGTGGCTTCGATTGCTGTGAAGGCGATAGGTTGGATACCAAAGAAGAGAAAGCCGATGGCCGCGGCTGTTTCTTTTGTCATCCGACGCTGAGTTGGTGGGATAGCCTCGAGAGCCCTATAAGATCGTTACCGGTTAGATGAGGACTAGACCCATGGAAAGTGCTGGTAGGTGACACGACATACTCTGGATCTATGAGGCTGCACTGGGTGCTGAAGTTTCGTTAGCTCGTTGATAGATGGAGCATCCTTCGAGGGAAGACGAACCTTTGGTGTCTAACATTTGCCGGGTGAGTGGGGACGGTCGTAGTGCTATACACATCCCAGTCAGCTTTGTCAATAATAGATTGAATCTCCTCGGACGATAGACGATCGTTATGCCTGACGTACTTAGGTTGGGTGGGCGAACCCTCAACGCTACAAAAAGTTGTTAACTAAGGTAAATGGTACAACTGAGTTACTTCCATTGGAGCAAAAACGGACCTCATATCTGTAACATTCTCCGCTACAAATCCATTGTCCAGATCAAACCTTTGCCCAAGATCAATCCCCTTGTCAAGATGCATCGTCTTCTCGAGATCAATTGCACCCTCGAGAGCTCCGTTCGTCGGCTGTGATAATATCAATCCATCAATTGACGGATACTTTTCCGCTGATTTAAGCTCTGGAGTCTTCGGCGGCGATCGGACACCTTCCTCCACCTCAGGCCGTTGTTCGGGTTGTACTACTATGTATTCGTCTTCATTCGACGGTGATCCGTTACGGTTCTCATATGGTGGTAAGACGTCTTGAGTTTCGTATGGCGGCACAACGTCTGGCGTGCAGCGCGATGGGAGGCCCTCCTGGTTGTACGACATTTTCCACGGTTACAGAGAGAAGCGGCGAGACGAGTGGGGGGAAGGAAGAAGACGAGCAGAGAGACGTGGAGGACATCTTGGTTTTAAGTAACTCGTGTCCTACGATAATCAGGGAACGAAGTCCGAGCCACTGCGGTACCAAGGTTGACCAGAACCTTGCTATTCGACGCACGCTTGGAAAACATGCGCAACCTGAACACTGCGGCCGGATACTTTGAAAGCAAAATCAAGCCAAAAGGATTTGACCTCCAGCGAGCCGCGTCTCATTACCGGGCTGCTGGCGCTGCGCGCACTCCAGCCACTACAAAGAACCATTGCGAGCATACTCCTGCCCTCTATCTCCCACGTCTGCCGCATCCAGGATTATCTCTACAAGCTCCGGCCTGTCAGAGAATTGCTCACGCATGAACGCGGAGATCATGTCTAAGCCATTGGCTATACCGCCACCAGTCCACAAGTTTCCGTCATGAGTGTAGCTGTAGCTCACATTAGTGGTTGTTTCGCGTCCTCCAAAGGCTTCACGAAGATGGATTGACCTACCGTTTTTCAATCCATTCAACGTTGAGGAATTGTTTGCGCAAGACCGGAAGCAGCCCGCGTGGGCCTGTTGCTTTCTTCCCGTTGAGCAGGCCCGTGGCTGCGAAAGGTATGATGCCTGAACAGATGCTGCACACCGCAATACAAGTACTCGATGCATGAGTCTTAGCGATGAAAGAGAGAACCGCGGGAGATGGTGGTTCGTCAGGTGGAGGCCCTGGAATGAGAAGAATATGGAGTGGAGGTGCGCTCTTGAGTGTCTCCTGTTGCACCCGGATTAGTTTGACTCGTGAAAACGCTGCGTGTACGAGAGCCCGGAGGCGAGTCGAGACAACGCAAAAGGGCAACAATTTACCGTCATCACTAATTTGCCATTGCCCGTAGTATCATGTGTGCCGCCGTTTTCGCTAATCCAGTGGACATTCATAGGGACAGCCTTTGAGGTGATGGACTCCGGAATGCCCATTGACGCTATGGCGGCAATATATTCAGGCGACAACATGGCCAGGACATCCACTGGTGCAATGTCGAGGAATTGGACGGCGGCACCAGTTAGTAGCACGCCAACCTCGAGAGGTTTCGGATGATTGGGACAAGACATTGTTATTGGAATGCAGTGCCGGATGGGAAAGATGTTAGTTCTGGACGGTGAGTATGGTTGGGTTATAGCAAGGCATTCGTAGCAAGAGACTCAAGCTGTTCTTATAGAAAGCACCAGGCCATTTATTGAAGCGGTCAGGGCTTAGGTACGCATCGCCCCACAGCAGTGCAACACTTCCGTATCCCGATCGCCGTGGTCAAAGCCATACTTTGTCTATACACCTTTCGGCGGTTTTCAGCCTTCGAACATGCAAGTGTTACGCTTTAGCCGTTGTTCATTTTCCCCTCTGAGATGGCTTCAAACCTCATAAAGCTAGCGAGGAGTGACCGCGTCTCCGGGCGCCCGCCAGTATTTTAGGCAGCACTTTTTGGGTGACAATCATAGGTTGCGAGCAAGTTTGAGAAGTATTCAACCTGAATAATATGCATTGAGAGCGCGCCACATAGGCAGCAAGATACCGGATCGCAGTAATGTTAAACATCCGTCCCGGTTCACCTAGCGCTTAGTAAGCAGGGTGAATCCCCTAAATCCTTGCCAAGCAAGAGATATCGTCCCATTGCCTTCTGTACCTATTCTCCGCCTGTGACATGTCTTGCAAGGCGCGATGGACGGGAGAAAAATCTCTCAAAGCCAACTCGTCAAACGGCATACGCCGATGACCGCTGGTTTACCTCCTCTATAGACTCCAAACCTGTAAATGGCTAAGTGTTGGAGGCAGCCGGGCCAAATGTCACACTGGCATGTATATGCTGGGTATCTCAAATCTAAGTCTAATCTCTTATAACTTCGCTTTCGGCTCGGTGTTGTTTGTAGCACTGGCCTCTTCGTTTAATGTTACGTTCCCGCTCTTGTCCCCTTCCCCGAAGAAGATGACTTCCACAGTCAAGTCGTCTCTGTATCTTCTTGAGTATGGGCTCGGTAATGTTAACAGCGCGCAAATCATATCTCTGTCTTTCCCGCCAAGCGCATTTCGTACCAAATGCGTAGCGGCATTTTTGTCCTCGACAACAAACCTTTCGTCTACATTCGACTTAACGCCCCATTGTAGCTGTCGGACTGGTGCTCTCTGACCGCTTTGGTCGCCTTGGCTACTCTTTTCGACCGGCAAACCTTTTTGCGTGGTGAACCAGCTTTTCAGCCATGAGTTACTTCTGTTGCTCTGTCCGTGCTTGTATTTGGCTTGGACTTCAAGCCACTGGCCGACGAGTCCAACAACCTCTTCGTTGGTCAGCATCTCCCACAAGCCATCCGTAGCCAAAACAACGAAGTCGCCCTTTTCCGGCTCTATCTTAGTGGTTGTTATCACGGGCTCGGCTGTGACATATGGAGGAGTCCGAAGCAGCTGCGAGGGTGTCCGGCCGAAGTAGGAATCCTTGATCTTTTCTTGTGTCTCCTTCGTCCATTTATAAGATGCGTCCCCAAAGGCTCTACTTGGCTCCAGCGAACCAAGAATCCGGCCGTTTCGTACTACGTAGTCTTCACCCGGATGTTCCTTCCGCAATCGTGCAGCTTCTTCCTCGTTTGCTCCTGTCTGGTCAACAGACAGTGGTGTCGCTATCCATTTGCCGCTATGGCCTCGCCTTCCAAGCACCGCTCGTGAATCCCCTGTACATGCTACCCGTAGAAGCCTTGATCTGCTATCGTAAAATGACAGAAGCGCGCAAGAACCAGACAGAGCCGGTGCAAGTAACTCAGCCGCAACGAGCTTGGAATTGGCTTTTAGGACTTTATCGACGGACTCGTGGACGATTTCATTGTCCAGACGTACAAAACCCTTCTTTATCGCCATGTCGACTGCTTCGGGCGTGGGGAATCTCAAGGCAGGATCGTTAAGAGCGGACTTGTAGGTTGCGTTCAGTTCACGGGCAACGAATGATATCAAGACTTGTCGCAGTTTAGCGGAAGTAGTCCAGCCACTACATGGGTGTTAGTGTAGGCTTTTAGTGGCGAACACGTCAATTACCTATGGCCATCAAAGACACCCCAGAACATCCAGTCGCTTGTTGGCTTGGTATCGTCCATCGGTGCAACGCTTTCGGGAACCTCAATTATCTTCTCCGCGTGGTCATCCTCAATAGGGTCGTTGCTGGGTAGCTGTACTACATCATAGCGCACAACTCCCTTTCCTCTGCCGACCAAGTACGACTCCTCATTCCTTCTGAGCTTCTGTGTTGCTTGCTCAGGTGTCATCATCTCTAGCACCTTGCGACCATAGTCGTCGGTCTCTTTTGACAGTGGCCCGTCCCCAACGATGGTACCGGTGTAAAGCTGTCCTTGCTCGACCACCAGAGCACGTCGTGTTGCCTCCGCAGCGCCGTCTGCACTTAAACCCGTGGGAGGTGATTGCGGAGCTGAGGAGTATACGTTCGCTGAGCTGAGCGCTCTGGACTGACCACCAGCACCAGGACCGGTTTTTTGAGGGGAGGCGTCAAGGGGTGCTTTCGAAGGGCTGCCACGATATGCATAGTATGCGCCAAAGCCACCAAGAGTCCCGATCACGGCCACTGAGAAGTTACGAAAGTACATGGAAGATGATTGCAAGGGTTGCCCACCACGCTCCCTCCTATGTGAGATTGATCGCGCACCCGTAGCATGGTTTGAAACGGTGACTGGAGTTGTGCGATTGCGGATGGCTTTCCTAAGAGCAGGTCGTCGAGCAGTCCGGATAGCCTGGACGGCCACTCGACGCATCTGAACAGTTGCGACAGTGAGAGGCCTATGTGCTGAAGATGTACTATTGAAGGCAGGATGGTACCTAGGTATTTGGTTACCGTTAAGCTTTGAGATGGGCTGAGACGTCGGGTAATGGTTGTTCCTCGGTCGATGACGCCTCGGACCAAGCTCCGCACCGATGTTTAGGATACATTGGAAAATGTCACGGTCACCCGAGTCTGATATCTTACGAGGTAGAAGTCGCGTGCTAAAGATCGAGGGGTCGGCTATGACTTGATCCTTGGACCTAGTCGTATACATGAACATGGTTTATGCATTACCTTAAACGTGTGTGAGAAAACACCACCTACATTCTGGCACAGCACCATAGTTGAACGAAGGTCCGCGCCCCTAGCGTCCAGCTGTATGACATACATCGTGAGGCTGAAGCACTGGCCATCCTCCGAGTCATAATCTGGCTCAGAGCATTTGTGTCACCCAGCTTACCGCTTGGTCACAACTTTGGTCATGCTTCTCACGTTCGATCGCCGGCGGGCAATGCAATCTTGTACGCTCGTGCTGGTGTCCTCAGTACCGTCGCTTGCCAGCGCAGAAAACCCACAACAGTATCAATATGAACCTCAAAATAGCTTTGCTCTATTTGTTAGGAGAATAAGAGCTGCGGTAGCGAATGCACTGTTCAACGGATACGATCCGGATAGTTCGAGATTATGGATCATAGGGACCGCTGTCACCATTGTGCTTACCTTTCTCTACATATTCGCTTCGGAGATATATGCCAATATGCAGGAGAGAGACAAAGCAAGGACTACGAAGGCTTCTCCAACGTCGCTGGGCGCAGGTAGGAAACATCAGTAGAGAAACACATCGCATTGGCTGAGGGCGCCCAGTAGACGCTGAGACGACGGATCCCAGTCTACTCAAAAAGCATTCGACGTATCAATCGTACACGGCGAGAAGTACTGGTGTAACATATCCATCTATCCGCACGTTCTACCGGCCACATCCTCAGGCTGACAAACTTCCCAATGAGCCTGCGCCCCTTCCACTTTTAGTGTTTGTTCACGGTCTTGGTGGTTCGCTTGCTCAGTTTCATCCTCTTCTTGCCAGCCTTGTCAACATCGGTCCGTGCCTCGGAATCGATCTGCCAGGCTGCGGGTTATCAAAGTTTGAGCCGAAGGACTGGTCAGCCTATTCAACAGAAGCACTTGCTGGTCTTCTGGAGACCGTCATTGAAGAACATCGTGACCATGCAGACGACCATCACGGGGATCAGGGGATCGTACTGATTGGCCACAGCATGGGCTGTTCACTGGCTGCGCTCTTAGCATCGGCGACCTCCCCATTTCCAAGCAAACTGCAGAAATATGTCCTAGGCTTTATAGCAATCTGTCCACGCGCGGCCCCACCATCAAATGAAGAGGTTATGAGTTTCAGGAGGTTGTTAGCCATCCCTGGACCTGTTTTTGATCTGTGGCGGAGGTGGGACAGGAGAGGCGGACCGGAAAGCAACAGTGTCCATCGATTTGTCGGACGCAATGCAGGGCAGGAGACCAAAGACTTGCAGCTCCGCTTCAACGAACAAAGTAGAACGCCAGTCTGGAGACGCATGGCTTACGGAGCATTACCCAATTACTCGGGCGAGACAGCAATAGGAGGCATTCCAGGAAAAGAGACCTGGGCCGGACTCGACGTCCCGACTTTCCTGATTGCTGGGGAGTCCGATGCAGTCACTCCAGCGGCAGAGATCGAAAAGATTGCACTATTTCTTGGAAAGTTCACCAGCAACTCGGGCGAATCCACTTCTACGAAACAAGCGAACGGATCAGTCAAAGACAGACCTGATGATGGCCCTGGCCATGGCCATGTCGACCTTCCTGCCAAGCGGCCCTCAAATCCGTTACTGGGGTCCGCCAGGGAGGTGGACATGACCGAAGGCGTCACTTCGTCGTCTGTCTTGGGCAGGACGCGTCAGCGCGTCTTGAAAACGGCCATACTTCCTTCTCCAGCGTCCCATGGCCTCCTTTACGCACCCTCAACAAGCCGAACAATTGCCGGTCTCATTCAGGATTTCCTTGCAGATCACGTCGACGAACGGCTTTCGCTGGGCTGGCAATTGAAGTATCTTACGACAGAGGGAAAGTGGGATGTCAAGAACTTGGCTAAGTGGAAAGCAGTCCCGCCGGTTTCTGAGCCTATTGGTAACCTCTTCCGAGCCATGAAGACCCTACGTGAAGTCGATGAAAAGCATTGTCCTGTCAAATTTGTGAAAGAGTGGAAAGGCAAAATCAAGGCCGTGGTTGATATATCCCATGAGTCACCGGTGTATAATCCAAAGGGACTTGAGGAAGGAGGAATAGACTACTATAAATTTCCTACAGTATCCAAACTGCCCCCAACTTTAGATGAAGTAAAAAGCTTCATTACGCTAGCGGACCGTATCCGCTCGTCGATGCCAACCTTTGAAGAGAAGAGAAAAGAGAACAGAGATCTAATAGGGGTCCATTGTCACTACGGATTCAATCGCACTGGGTTCTTCATTGTATGTTACTTGGTAGAACGGGCAGGATACAGGTTGCAGGATGCCATCGATGAGTTTGCACGGCAGAGACCGCCGGGCATAAGGCATGAGCACTTTATTGATACCCTTTTTGTTAGATATCATGTCGGATTGAAGCGAGCACCAACGCTTTAGCATCATCGCTGCAGCCAGTTTCGCAGCGATTTCAAATCATTAAGTTCCAATAAGCGTTGCCTTGAAGGTCTCTCCTGTTTAGAACAGCATTGACAGCAATCGACGCACTATCATGAGCCGTAGAACCGGAGCATGATTGCTAAAAACACGTGAAAGGTGACGAGAAGCGCGAGGTCAAGCCCACGATGCCCCACCCTTAGGGTTATGCCCCGACTCTTGGCAAAGAAGCGATCGATGTTCGCACGTTGCACCCCCCATTTCAAACCCAGCGTCGATATACCCGTGGCCGAGACAACTGAATAATCATCCTCGGAAACAGCAATCATGCCTGGTGGTGTCAATGTTCGCGATGTCGAGGTACGCCACGTTCTGCCCTAGCTCGGCGCATGGGCAATGTGCTTCAAGCACAGACTCCGTCTACATAAAGATCCTACCAAGGCTGGAAGTGTCAATCTGACCATGTCCAATCAACAGGCGAATAAGTTCATCGATGCATATGCCGCTTTCCTGAAGCGCCAGGGAAAGCTGCCCATCCCAGGTTCGTCGACAACTCCGAATGACGCAGCCTGAATCCCGTAAATGGGGGATAATGCGCCAGCAAGAACAACTACGTCTTGGTCCCATCGACGACTGACATGGCGCTTATCTACAGGTTGGGTCGACACCGTCAAGACATCACATGCCAAAGAACTTCCCCCTCAATCCATTGACTGGTATGTTAATGCGTTGACGGCTTCACCTGTCCCTATTACATGGCAACAGTCGCTGGAATGTGATCTGGGTCGATGATAAGATGCTAATTTGGATGTTGTGTTACAGGTTCTACATCCGTGCTGCAGCTGTCGCACGACACATCTACATGCGGAAAACGGTTGGCGTAGGTCGTCTACGAAAATTGCACGGTAGCCAGAAGAACCGGGGATCAAGGCCTAGTCATCACGTCAATGCGAGTGGAAGTGTGGATCGGAAAGTCATGCAAGCTCTAGAAAAGATTGGTGTTCTAGAACAGGATGAGGATAAGGGTGGGCGGAGGATCACGCAAAGCGGACAGCGGGATCTTGATCGGATAGCTATGACAACGATGGAGCAGGGAGAAGAGGAAGAAGAGTAGAGGTTGGGAAGCACGGAGGTGTTGGCTCTGTGGCACCACAGGAGGCCGGTGACCACTGGAAAGTGATGGAGCATAATACAGTGAGCGGGGCAATTTGAGCGTAGTCTCCAGTCTGTAAATTTTACATGGACAGTTGCACTGGCATTCGAAATACATTTCTCTCTGTCACTCATCCCACAAGCGCTGGGATATGTTAAGTTTGCATAGCGGCTAGCGCATGCGGAGTAACAGTTACGACTTTTCACAACGCCTTTCAATGCAGTCAAGGCCGCTTTGCTTAAGTATTATGTGATTTTTCGAGCGATACAGTGAAAAGGCTCCGCGTTACGTGTGACTCCCGAGAACTTCTGTGACCGCTCGGTGAACACAACCTTGACCTCACGTCAACGCTTCTCAAACACCGCAGCAACGCACAGCCCGCCTCACATTCTCCACCAAATTACCGAACACGCAGACTAGATCCTTAGCCCGTGCTCAGTGTACTGCGTAGCCTCAAGGACAACACACCTCGAGGGATCAAATCTTCCAACAAATCGCAACCGAGAACCCCCAGCCCAAGCAAACCACCACTGCAGTTGCACCTCTATATCCGCAACGATGGCCGACGCAACAGAAATGGAGATCGACGCCGGTGCAGGCGCCGACGACGTTACCTCTCCCCAATCTCCCGAGCGTAAGCGTACCGGCAACGGCACCATGAGCAGCAGCGACGCGCGCACCGCAGCGGGCGCAGTTGCAGTCCGGAGTATTGAAGGCTGGATCATAATGGGAACGAACGTTCACGAAGAAGCAGGCGAGGAGGATCTGCACGAGATGTTTGGAGAGTTTGGCGAGATCAAGAATCTGCATCTGAACTTGGATAGGCGGACGGGATATGTGAAGGTACGTTGTCTGACTCGGGGCAATGCCATATAAAGGACAGGCACAATATGGGAGTGGATGCTGATGGGGACATACCGTGTGGTAGGGTTATGTGTTGATCGAATACCCAACTTTGAGCGAAGCAAGAGCGGCCATCGATGGCGCGAACGGCAGGAAGTTATTGGATCAGACGCTGTCAGTGGATTTTGCTTTTGTGAGGCCGCCGCCGTCAAAGGGTCAACAAGGACGAGGTGGAAGAGGAGGCGCAGCGAAGGGTGGAAGGACGAGGAGTAGGAGCCCGGGAGATATGAAGGAGGAGAAGGATGAATAAGTACAGCTGAAAAGCGAATTTGGTACCCAAACACGGCGAGCAACGGTATATCTACCGTTCAAGATGATGTTAGCCCGCGCAAATGCGGAGGACGACAGGACAGCAGGATCATTAGCGCCTCCTTGTCGACTTGAGCTCTTCTTGAGACGAGTCGGCAAGGCTTTGAACATCTTAAGGTTCGTATCACCCGTCATATCAAACACACTGCGGAGTGGTCCCTAATTCTGGCAGTGGTTCACATCCCCAAGTTCGTCTGTCGTCTATGAGTGATGCTCGTCGGACAACCTGCTGGAAGCACAAGGCTTCCCACTCAAGATATACCCATGGAGTCGATTTGAAAGCGCGAATTTCACGGTCTTGGATACAGCACGAAGGCCCAACTTCAGCCTGGATAGTTGTGTCGTTTAGAGTATTGCTTTCGTCTTTCTTAACGCCCTGTGCAACTGAACATGTCACCTATCTCATGGAAGCTTGGGGCACGGCGAAGCTCTTACCTGTATCCCATTGTGTTCGTCCGGATATCGAATCGCGGATAGTAGGAAATATGAAGAAATAGTAAGCGGCATTCATCCGCGGCTCGATAAAATCTTGGGGGTAGCGAGAATCCACCCCCTAGCCAGCCCCCGAGTCTATGCATTAAGACTTCCCCAATTTATTCCTTCTTGTGATTTGGGATCAAGTACTTCTAGGCCCGGCAGCTAGGGCTTCCTTGCTACGGACATGCAAGACGGCTGGTTCATCAGCGACTTTTACTTGTGGATGAATCTGTTGCATTGATGTACGCAAGATGTATGGGATAGATAACTGGTGAGAAGCAAGTCATAGCAAAGCAAAATATGCGAATGGTGATGATTGACTCTGTCCCGTGAGGAATCTCGGGACCGTAGTGACTATGATGACAAGGAATGATGGCAACATAATGATGATGATGGATCATGGTGATGGTGATGGTGATGGTGATATAATTATGAAGAACAGGCATTGCACTTGTGTCGTCCCTCAACTTTCTGTTCTACTGATCTTTTGAAGCTGTTCGATCCCTCGATCTGCCGACCACCCATTTTGCGATTGCAACGTTCCACTTACTAGCAGCATGTTTAGTCTCGCAAGAAAGTTATACAAAACTAGGAGTTCCAAAGACGCATCTGTGAAAGGTGAAGTTTAGCAGCCCGTCACGTTCCGCCATCTTCGTGGTGGTCCGGCAGGAACCTATCCTTACTGTCTAGACTTCCCCTTACTTAGCAAATGTGGTGCGATATCTAAGGAGAAGTGATATGTTTTTGTACTACTAAAAGATCCAGTCGTGGCCATTCTCGACTACCTCCTTAAAACGATTTCACCAAGAGTTACGCAGCCTCTGCATCGAATTTGAATGACTGGAAGAATGTAGCTCACAAGCTTGCACAAATGCTATCGAGACTGGATCGAAAAGGTTGACAAACCAAGACGGTTAAACACCATGCCTATATACTTAAAGGATAACACTTATAACAAGTTCAGGTCATGCACACCCTCTTCTCGCGCTCACTTCGGCCCACCCGAGTTTCTCTTCGTTCAAATCTGCGATACAAATGCGCCTGAGGGACGGCAATACTCGAACTTTTAGGAGCCTTCATGTCACAGACAAGAAAACCTTGGCTTTCGAGATTGAAACGTTTATAAGCAGAGGTTCGACAAATGTGGAAAAGTATAGCTGCAAATATACTCGCTCCTTCATGAAGGGAGCTCGAGCTAACAGAAACTTAGACTCCCACGCGTGTGATGCATCCTCCTCTTGTAGTTCCTCACCATACCCTACCAGCTATTGGATCTCCAAAGGTCGATGCGAAAGTTCACGGCCAAGTATTGGTCTATACGAATCTTCGACCTCCTGGGACCTCCTCGTGGCCACCACAGGCTGAAATAGGTGTTTAAAGTTGCTGTAAGCTTTGTTTGCTCTCCAGGGACCTTACAGCAACAAATTTTAACATTTCATAGTGCGGGCGAAACAAAACCCCGACGCCCTCCGGAGCTTCAATACGTCTGGAAATTGACATATAGTAGTGTGACAAAGGCCTGGAACAACCTTGCCCTGAGTTTTGGCATCGACGCTCGCCCGCAGAATTCTATCGAACTTGACGATGACTGTGATGCCGTGACGGTGAACCTATTGAGCCATTACAGCACATGTGACGGCCGGTAAAGACAATTTTCCAGGACTCGGCAAGCCAGAGAATTTCCGGTTGATCCGAAGCATTTCCAAATATCTGGTCATCACAAAACGGATGACTTGATGATGGATTGGGACGATCCGGTTCCATTCGTCGGGAAAATCGAATCCCGGTACGCCGCATGATCATCCTAAGAGTGTCACTTGTCCATTCTGTCAGACCCCGTTTGTTGCATTCGACACCGTTGCCCATCGTCGTTCGGTATTCCAGCAAGGCTACGGCTCGAAGCTCAGCCTTTACCTATCTGAAGTTGTCATTAAACCAGTGGCGTATACGGTTCGTAGCAGCGGTCGCGGAAGGCGATAAACATGAAGTTGCTCGAGAGACCATGTTTTCTACCGTCATGGATCGATTTGAGCGTGGCGAACCAGCTGTGTTCCAACATCATAGCCGTGTTCTAAACCCCCACGACTCCATACAGCGCGTTGCCATGTCATGGTACCAAAGTATCACCAGGGCTTATTTCGCAACCACCTGTATCATCGGCCCAGGACCAACGCAGCAGTTCTTATCGAACCGGTCCTATCTAACAGCCACACAACCAACTCGGTTACTAGGCAGGCAGGCACTGCCGACATTGTTACAGCACTCTCAAGGGAGATGTTGGAAGCGTTATACGACTCTCTATTGCAAGTTCCAAACGTAAGTGTGATGCCTATCTCGACTGACTATATACTAATTCTCGTGCAGGTTGTTGCGGCTGTACCAATATTTATCGACGCTGGTATACCCCTTTGAAATGCAGAAAATCTCCCTATGCAGTGTTCCCCCTGCCAAGTTTCATGGTTAAGTGGCATCTTCATCGCTATGGGCCATGGAGCTAAATACTTCGTCGCAATCCAGATGCTAAAGCGTGGCCCGCGCCCTTTAGCTATGTTTCGCATTGACTGGTGGACCCATCATGCCGGTTGGTTGAGGAGCGCAGAACAGCTGGGTACTCGCTTCGACGAATGCCACATCATTGTCGCACCTGACATTTGTTACCTGGTTACTGCGCAGGAAGACAGCAAAACCTATCATTGTCGCAGATATGCCGATATCTATTATGTCTCTCTTTACCAAAAGGCCAAAGTGGAATCTGATCTTCACGAATTCTCCACTGGTTGGACAAGGATACCGAACTTCACGCCGTGGCCTCGGAGAGTCCGGAGTTTGCAGTATCTCATCGAGATCTGTCTATGTCATCAAACCTAATACATTGGAACCAGGCGCTTCCGTCCGCTTTTAGTCTATCCCAGTCGACTTGGTTTCATTTACCGTAACTCAAAGTTCAGGAGCTCTTGCCCTAAACCTTCCTAATGCTTAGCGAAGAGTAGTACAGCATTACCTTTTCGAATATCCGATATTAAAGAGACCTGTCACCCACTTCATGCATAATCAGAAGATATTTGAGAAGATATAGGCACTCTATGTTCATTAGCAAGGATATCATTTGCTCTTGACCACATGTGAATGCGGTGGCAGGGTTCCGTGGCCATCAGAAGCGATCTTGAGTTTTCAAACGCACATCTTGATAACGGCGCGGCAGAAGCAGCGTTAATTGAGGTGCTCGACAGCTCGCAACAAGGTCAGAAGAGAAGGGAGGCCGCCCGAAGGATAGATAGGCCTGTCAGAGCTGATCCACAGGACCTGCTTGAAGCGACGTTGTCGTGTGTCGGAACAACGTCGAAAATGACGGGAGACCGCGCGAAGGGTAGGTAGGCCCGCTGGCTCTCATCCACACGGAGACGCCTGGATCGAAGCTATGGAAGCTCACAACAGCCCTTGCAATGAACGGGAGACCGCCCCAAACATTAGACGGCTTAATGGTGTGCTCTATAAGTGACAGGACATGAAGTTGGTGGACACGGGTCCCCACAGCATCGGCTGTTAACCTAAGGACCGCCCGAGGTAGAGACATGCATGTGCCTGGTTCGAATCGAGGCCCTCGATTTCTAACACTGAGTGGCATACCACGCAACAGCGTCAGCTATAAACCTGAGGGCCCCCTGGGAAGCATGTGGCCTTGTTCCTGAATCGGGGCCGTCGACGCTTAAGTCCGAGTGGCATGCGACGCCGCAGCAGCATCGGATATGGCCTTGAGGGCCGCCCGAAGAATTGATAGGCTTTCCTCAATAATTATCCGCAGTCTCTGAACCAGCGCTGTGAGCTTCTACATTTTCTTGTGAAGCAGAGAGTATCAGTGATAATGACTACGATGCTTCAAAGTCTCGAATGGCTTTCCTCCTCCATTGAACCACTCTGTCTAGGAAGGAAAAACTGCGCGACTTGATGCGCCGCGAGTGCGCCTTGTTCAATTGCCCCGTCGATGAATCCCCTCCAACCCTCTGCCCAATCTGCGCTCGCGAAGAAGATGTTTCCGTGAGGCGCCTGTAGAGCTTTTTGATACTTGTGAGCAAATCCTGGGCTAAACATGCACCAAGCACCCATAGCGAACTCATCTTTTGCCCAATCGTGGAAGACCTAATGACGGTAAGCTCTTGATCTTTCCATACTGACATGTCATGGTCGCTTACGATGCGCTGAACGTCCAGATCATCTCTGAAAGCTTTAATTGCCTCTTTGATTCTCTGAAGGTCATACACCATCTCTCCTCCAAGCGGTGTCTCATCGGCACCAAAGAACGTGATATGAGTGTTGCCCTTAGGTGTTACGCCATCTCCATATCCGTAGAGAAGGCCTTTGCCAGGCCATGTCATGCCGGCCCATGACCGTAGCTCTGTTCCAAGCACCTCTGCGTGAATTTTCGGAGCCATGTCGATCTGCTTTTCTTGGGCCGCCTTGACTTTCTTCTCCGGCAAAGGTGGTATGAAATTCACCTTTTCCAGCACGTTAAGCGGGATGGTGCAGATGACCTTCTTCGCCGTGAAGGCAGAACCGTCCCGCGCGATGACTGTGACTTTTCCGTTTTGATCCTCGACTTTGGACACCGGAGTGGAGAACTTGCACGCCAGATTTTTCGTTGACTGTGCATCGTTCCATATTCTCTTCGCGAGACCCGTCTGACCACATTTCAGTTTATACGTTAATCCGTACTCATTGATGCCCTCTGGTTTGTAATCGCACAGGGCCCACCATCTTAGCATGTCGAAAAAGCCAGTGTTCTCCTTCGTACCGCCGCTCATGTGCAGGCAAAGGGACTCCACAAGCGTGACCTCTCTGTCGGTCAATTGATCCCTGACTTGATCCACACGGTCCATCGCAGAAATGCTGTCCCACTTCGCGGCTGCATCTGCATTGTAGAACGGGAAGTGCGGAAAGGGCAATGCTTCTTTCCCCATGCATCCGTCTACATTGAAAAATGTGTTCAGTGCCTTGGCATATAATTCACCTTCCTCGTCATGGGTAATGTCTTCACGCACGCCATTGGCGTTGATAGTAAACCTGTTCAGCCCACCAGAGTAGTCCAGAGACGAGTAAACCTGGTCTTGCATTCCGTACCGGGTAATGAGAGCATAAACGTGAGGTTGACGCCAGTGGATCCAAGTACCACCCATATCGTATGGGAAGCCTTCGACAACGGAGGTCCATGTTCGGCCACCAATGCGATCGCGTGCTTCTAGAATGAGTACTTTGATGCCTATGCAAAAGTTATCAGCGAGGCGCTATGAGACCAAGCTGTCCACATAAACCCAACCTCGGACGGCTAGGTCTCTAGCGGCAATAAGCCCGACGTACCCAGCTCCAATCACAATTACATCGAAGTCAGTCTGATGTTGGGAAGGAGAGGTAGAGTCAAGCACAGCATCCGATTTCAGGCCAGGTCGGAGACCATCTGACGAGACAACCCATTCATATCCCTCTCTGGAAGTCATGTTGCCGTCTGACTACTCACGATTAACCTCAAAGCTGTAAAATACGAAACAACGCTCCGTCATGAGCGAGCCCTACATTTAATTTGGCTTACTCTACCTAGACGAACTAAGGCCGCCGAATCCATGCATCCGTGCTGGAAGCTGCCCCTCATCCTCCCTGCAAATGCAGCTACGGCGGCGTTGTGGTCACGAATACATACGGAGTACAGAGGTTGTAGTGCCAGGCTTGACATCCAATAAGACAGAGCTTGGCGCCAAGTCTTCGCGCTGCTTGGCACGACAAATCCAACCTTGAATGGCTGCAGAATGATCATCATTCTAGGATAATACGGAGAGGGCCATGTAGCTCTTGGGCACGCCGCGATAACATCAGTACGAAAGGCTCCCGTCCCTATGGACTGCATACGGAATCACAGGATGCTCGTATGGTCCTCTCAGTCGAATCGCAGCGTGGCTTACTGCATAAACGAACGCACACGATAATCAACTATGTCATGTGGACGCTTCTCTCCAATGATGCTGGAGCTGAATGTTCATAAAACAGGCCTCATAAGTTGTCTCCTTCTCTTCCACCTGAAAGCAAGCATCTTCGTCTCGCACATCAATTAGCCTTCATATGCCCATACTTGTATCTTTTGTTTAACTATACTGTTACGCCCCGCCCAAAACGAATACAACTTTGACTATAATGAAGGCCATCTATCTTCTCTTCTGTATCCTTCCGTTCGTCTTGGCCAGCCCGGCCGATGACAGCAAGCTTCCCGATCCCTCTTCAAAGGTGACTTCCTTCGATGCTACCCCCTTTCTTACTGTAGCTCTGCCAGTCCAAGTTCCACTAATTCTGACCAAGCCTTAGGACCGCGGTAAACCCAGACCGCCCAGACCTACACCATCCGGCAGACGCTGTGGCAGCCGTGGACTTCCTGATTGTCCTTCCGGCCAGATTTGCGTCAGTAATGCAAACGCTACATGTGGGCCGGCGTCCGACTGTCCAGGCACCTGCGTGACACCGAATCCCTGTGGCGGTTTGTCTCTCCTCCAGTGTCCGACAGGCCAGATCTGCGTCACTGATCCAAATTCTACCTGTGACGCCGGGTTTGCCTGTCCGGGCATCTGTGTCGAAAAGCGATACTGCGGCGGCTTCGTGGTTAACCCTCAGACATGTCCGGCAGACCAAGTCTGCGTCGAGGATCCCACCTCTATCTGTGCAGGTGGGCAAGTCACTGATTGTCCGGGCATCTGTGTTACGCCAGTATTCTGCGGCGGCATCGCTGGCATCCAGTGTCAGGCCGGACAGAGGTGCGTCGATGATCCGAGGGACGAGTGCGATAACTTGAATGGAGGCGCCGATTGCGGTGGGATCTGTGTTCCAAAAGCGTCCTGTGGCGGCTTAACTGGCATCCAGTGTGCACCAGGGCAAATCTGCGTGGACGATCCTGCTTCTCCTTGTGGGCTGGCGGCTGATTGTCTGGGCGTCTGTATCACCCCGGTAACCTGTGGTGGCATCTATCAATGGCCTTGTCCGCCAGGGCAGCAATGTATTGATGATCCTAGGGACGAGTGTGACCCATTGAATGGATGGTATGATTGCAGTGGCGTTTGTGTATAAACAAGCTACTGTGGAAAAAGTTAGTGCGGTAGGGACCCATACGATTGAGCGGACGTCAAAGACTGCAGGAACAACTCTTTTCATATTTGCAACGCCTGTTGGGTTTTTTAAATCGGGCTCGAGGTTCCGCCTCAGTTCATAAATTGGCCAACAAATTTCTAAAGTACGAGTTCCATGTATACATAGATCTTCCCGGGGCACATATAATCAAGCCATATGTTAAGCAGCAGAAAAGCAATCAACAGACTTCCAGTATTGGATGGTAGTGTGGGCCTGGAACAGCCGGCTCGATCATGATGCCCCTGAGTACACTTTTGTACTATCGCTGCTGGTGTGCTTAAGGCTCCTTGCATGTAAACATTAATCGTCCCGCTCATGGGTTACAATCGAGGGTGGTGAGACTCGATGGAGGGGCACACAGATTGGATAGTGGTGTGCTTATATCTAGGAGACTCGTTTGTGCACAGCTCTTCGACATGCTCTTTTCAAATAAATTTCGACTTCAGGAATTTGTCATGTGCAGTGCTTCGACTTTCCCATCAATAATAACTCCCCGGAAGAGTGGTGACGAGTATAGATCCTCGGAATTTCTCCAATTTTCAACAGGGGAATAACACATTCATCCTAAGTGCATTGCCAACAGACGACATGAGTCTACTGTTCACCTATCTTCCCGCTGCAAAGTCCATAGGTTTTCATTATGATCTAATTATGGCGCTGGCATATGATTCCGTACGAAATCCACCTCTTAGTAAACGTAATTATACCGACACTGTACTTCTCCTAGATAAAACAATTGACGCTCAGGAATGAAAGGAGCTAAGAAGTCAACAGCACCGGAAAGAGAGCATTAGACTCATCAGCTGGGGGATGACGGTAAGCTTGAACGCTGAAAGCGTCCGTTGCAGGATGGCGGCGAACAGGGCGTAAGGTTTGCTAAAAAGGCGGATGAAGTGCGGCTAATCCCGGAGCATGTGGCCAGTCATGTTGGTTAATAATATACAGCATTAACCTTATCGATAATGACGGCACGATGGCCGAGTGGTTATGGCGCAGGTTTCAGGTCCTATATCGTACCTACCTGTCTGAAAGGGCGAGGGTTCGAATCCCTCTCGTGTCATCAAGATCTTCTTTTGGCCTCTGGGTTATTTTGCTTGGGTCAGGCCGGTTATGCTTGCGACTAGACAAATGGAGAACATGCTGGCACAGTTTTGTGATTTTCTACGTATACGCTCCGTACCCGGAACCCATATTAACCCCGGTCTCCCTCATCTTCGTCTTTTGGGCTGTTCAGCTTCAGACTTTCTAGATCTAAGTAATTCCGGACATGGTACCTAACCTTGTGTCCAGCAGTAGTCAAGGCCGCTCGTACGTTTAGCCCACCATTTACCCTACAATTAGATCTTACTCATCCCCGTCAACCTCCTCAGCTTCACTGCCCAACTCCTCTTCAACCAGATCTCCATCTTCCTCTCCGCCCCTGGCATCCCCATCACCGTGCTCATCTTCCTCCTCGCTACCACTCCCACTCCCATCACTCTGCCCTTCACTCCCCGGATCATAATCCTCCTCCAGCTCATCCTCCTCATCCTGCAGCTGCCTCTCTGCCTTCGCCAACTCACTCTCTTGCTCCTCCCGGTCCGCTACCGCTCCATCTGCGCCATTGGCCTTGCCTCTACTCCACTCTCCATCCACATTGAGCTTTTTAGCCCGTCTCCGCTCAGCCATACTAGCATCATTGAGGCCATGTCGTTTGATATACGCATCTATGCCGGCGTAGTCCGCTTGGTCTATCATAGAAAATTCGATCTCCTCTGTGGTATCCCTTCCTGTGGAGGTAGAGGAGGAGGAAGCTGGGAGGGTGACGGTGATGTTGAGGTTGAATGTCCGCGCCAGCACGGAGGTGTAGGATATGGAGTTGATCTTGGAAAAGGAGAAGAAGGCAAGGGGCTTCTTGAAACCCCATACTATGCCGATGGGGAGGAAGAAGAGATAGCCTGGTCCACTTGTTAGCAGATGAGTTACGAACATCATCGTACACAGACATTCTGGGCGCAAATCTATGTTCCGAACTGTAGAGATGGAAATCCTGCACGTACCGTCTTTACTCCCCCTAAAGGCCTTAACATGCACCGCCTTCTCCCCCTTCCTATGCGGCTGCGGCACCGCACTCGCAAACTCCTTCTCGTCCGGGAACACCACTTTCTTTCTATACTCCCTCAAATGATGATCCAGCACCCTTGTCGTGACGTCAATATATGTATGATCTTCAGGCCGAGAGCTGTCTGTTAACCACTCCTTGCCCACGTCCACGCTCTTGGCAGCCGTCTCCGGCATACTCCACATGATGGGTTCGCGGGCTGGCGTGCCGTCTGGGGTGGACACATCGTCTTTCGGGAAGACTATGTAGTTGTGCTGACGTTGGGCCTTCTCGGGGGTGGGAAGGCAGACTATTTGATCTGGGAACTCTTTTCAGCATCTGTTCACACTGTTCAAGGCGGGCATTGATTCTGGGGCCCAACGTACCAACAGCAGACCACGCAACAGCAAATTCTGTAGTCCCAGTCCCTGGATTCACAGCCGCGATCCCACCTTCTTCAACATGGTCTTCAGCACGGAAAAGCTGCAGTTTCAGCTTCTTCCTTTGCGGCACAGTGAAGCTTGTGTCATTTGCTGTATACACCAGCCTCTTGGGGTTAAACGCGATGCCATTCTCGATATGCCCATTCTCCTCGTCGACTTTCCGTTTCTTTGTCGCCAGCCTGTCGATAGCGATATAGGAGTTATTGACATGTTTATTCGATTGCTGTAATTGGACGATGTACGCCGCTATATCGGTGATGAGGTCTAGATGCTGGGGATTGCTCTCTGATAATTATTAGTTGGTGTGTATTTTGATTCGTGGGAGACTGCCCTACTTAAAAAAGTATGGACTCTATCATTCAGCGATTTGACGCTAGAAAATGCTTCTTGCACTACTGACGGTACCTGAGTGGTGGTCATGTTTGGTTTATTATGCACATGCATGCAAAGACTAGGTCTAAAATCTGTGGATCGGCGAGACGTTTAAGCAAAGCAAAGTGCAATGACGTGGACGCGTCAGCCAATTAGTGCTGACGCCATAAGCATAGACTTAAGATTACATCTAAGGTAGGTACGAGTACTTAGAATTGGGGCTTAATAAAGTCACCGTTAACTTTTAGACGTGGCTATATACGGGGTATCACTCGTACTTTATACATCTTCAGTATATCAAACATCCAATATGTCCAGAGTCCTTCATAGAAAATATCATGCCGACCATCACCTCGGCGGTCTCCAATGTCAGTATCATACACCATGAGTCATAAACCTCTTTAAGGTCGCTTAACCGCAGCAAACAAAACGTAAATGAGACATGATGCCCTAATCAATCAGGGCGAGTTGGAACTTGAGCTGCGCCATGAGCTCTCCTCAACATGATCGGTCGCAGTTCCCTTCTTCCGCCAATGCAATGCGTTTAGCATTCGTCTCGTGGATCTGTTGGTAGACGTGGAGGCCGAGACAGGAGATTCTTGGCTGGCGTCCTCCCTTCTCTGAGGTTCTACTTGTCTCATCGCCTTGGGTACAGTCTCTAGGTAGACTGCGAAAACTGCGCCGGCCGCATAAACCGCCACCACAAGAACCAGCGCGTACTGCGGGTTCGTATCTTCACCGACATAGCGAATGACCGAAGCGAAGAGCGCACCGCCGGAGATTGCTGCTGTAAGCCATGCAGCACCCTCTTTCGTGTGGCGGCCAAGACCGCGCATCGAGATTGCGTAAATAAGACAGAAAATAGGTCCTTCGAAGAAGTAAGTGACGATGATGAAGGCTGCAGGCGCGGCTCCGTGGAAATACATTGACAGAACCGTGAAGAGGATGACACCGAGGTAGAAGAACGTAAGAAGGTGGCGTGGCCTGATGAACAAGCCCAAACCGGCAGCCGAGAAACGACCGATCGCGAAAGCCGTATGCCCGATGGCCTGATGGTTTACAGTGGAGATGCCGGTGTTGAGGTAGGTCATGTAGCCACCAAATTGTACCGACAGTGCTTCCTGGCCACCAACGTACATGAATTGCGAAAACACACCAAGTGCGAGAGTGATCCAGATGATGGGCATCTTTCCAAGCATGGCCTTGTTTGAGTTATCCATGCGTTCAGCGGCTTCCTCCAGTTCCTGGTCAGTAGCTTCAGGCAGGGGTAGGTAATAGTAGAAGATTGCCATCAGTATTACGAAAAGAGATATTCCGAGATAGGCCCACTGGACATCCACAAGGGAAGGCGCATTGAGGACTTTCCCTGAAAACAGACCCTTCCTGGCGATCAGTGGTGAGATGATCGTTCCAATCGCTTGGATGGCTTGGGAGAGGTTGAGCCGGACTTCACCGTATTCAGGAGGACCGCACAGAACAGTGAAAGGATTCGCCGCGATCTCTATCGTCGAAAGTCCCAGCCCTACGATGAAATTTGATACCAGAAATGCCGGGAAGGAAGTCAGGACAGCGGACGGCCAGAAGATTACCGCACCACATGCATAGATCACAAGGCCGACAACGAAACAAGCCTTGAAACCCCAGCGCTTCAACGCCAACCGTCCAAAGCTCAGTGGGCCAATGAGGTACCCTGTAAAGTAAGCGGCATGGATACCCGTTGACTGCCCCACCGACATGTGTGCAATAGTTTGGAAGAAACCGTTCAGTGTATCTAATAGCCCGTACGCGAAGCCCCACAGGAAGAATAGCACGGTGACCATGGCTAGTGGGAAGAGGGACTCTCTGTTCGACATGTGGACCATACTTTTTGTCTTCTTCATGTTAACAAAATCGAAAAGGGTGGGAGATGCCGCTCGGGTGTTCCTAGAAGTATTTGTTGCTGCCGTGTTCGATCGCTTCGCTGCTGGCATGCCATCCACCTCAGGCGAGGTTAGGAAATCCAGAAAGCCCATTTGCCCATCTTCCTCCTGATATGGCTCGGTAGGCTCCACGGACTCGTACCTGCTCGGCACGGGATCACGCGCTGAGGGCGCTGGCGGCTGAGGATAATCATCAATGGGGGCTGGCCCATTAAGAGCATTGAAATCCTGCGACTTTTCGGTAACGTCATTGCCATCCCGGATGAGATTCGGCAGGAACCTCGAGACGAGCGGTTTCAGCGCTGGAACGCAAGCGCACCAGATTCCCACATTGACTTCAACGGCTGACCACATAAACGACAACGAACCATACCATGAAAAGTCCGTGTCATCGCGATCCGTGGTAGCTGTGCTCGGACTTCCATGAGCTACGTCCCTCAAGCGCGTCACGGAAGCTTCTTGTAGGTACGCAATCCTTACTATGTCGATTACTGTTACGAAAATTCCGAATCCGAAAGTGATCAGGAGGATGATCTTTTGTTTGCGAGGTAAACGCATGCCCGTCAAGATCGGCATAGGTAGTAGGAGGATTGCGCAATCGGTAATGATGTTGACAGGGGCAGACGACAGGTACAGAGTGATGATGTTCGTGCAACTTGCGGAGGCAGGAGTGGGTGTCTTGAACGCTGCAACTACGGGCGTGCACTGGAAGATGTTGAGGAAAGTAAGAGCCAGCCCGGCAACGTTGACAACGACGAGTGTCAGAATCGTAGCCCACTTGAATATCTTCTGATGAGTTGATAGCGTCAGGTAGAAAACCAATATAGACGTTTTCGTCGCCATCAGCGCGGGATTCTTCTCAAACATCAGCAAGGGTGGCATCAGTATGTAGATTAGAGGCGTACGTAGAGCACGGAAAACGCGTAGGATGACTTCTTGAAAGCAGGTAGCCATGCATCTGGCACATCCGTAATATGTCGACCAAGTCCATAGCCACTGCCCCACAATATCGCAAAGGAGAGCCCGAAGGCAATTATCTACCTTCCCTTCAGCTAATATCCTTATCCAACCAGCTCTTTCTACACTCACCCATGCCGCCAGCATAAAGTAATCATCCAAGGTTACCCTCCGCACGATGCCTATTCTCGAGACGAACCGGAAGAAGACAAAGATTGTCGATATCAGGATCATGGCCAATGTCACTCCAAAGACCTGCGGAGCTCGACTTGGATGGCCATCCCCGCTGAACCCCATTGTGGCCGCAAGAGAGTCCACGCCTGCACGCCGCTGTGATGCTTAGGTACCGGGATTTTGAGGAGTATAGTAAGGTTCAATTCTCCATGTTGAGCTGCAGGCCACGCGCTGGTTCGGGGAGCCGCAAAGGTCCTGATGCTGCCGGTGCAAGGAGACAGGAGTAGGATTTGCACAGCTCAGTGGTTGTTGAAGTCGGGAGAGAGTCACAGCGCATGGTGCTCGCTACCCTTGCCATGTGCTTCTTGGGAGAGGAGGACTAGCTCGGCACATCTCGAGTCCTCCTCGAAGGGTTTTGCCTCCCCGCCGTCCCACCACCAGGACTTGGGGATCGACATAGTGCGCCACGCAGAGAACTTGCCTACCTGACATCGTGCGCAGGGATATCCTCGGCCTACTGATCGCGGTCATTGGTTGACTTCTTCGCGATGTGGGGTGTCGCTTAAAGAAGTAGAATTTGCCGGCCATGAAGCTCGCAGCGATCCCCGCATTCTTGGCGGTAAGTGCGGCCGAGGAAGGCGCGATCCGCTACCATAAGGGCTTTGTCGTGACTGGTTGCTCCACATCACGGGGGCGGACTTTAGGTTTTGTGGTAACGGCAGGTGTCTCAGAGTGTTCTTGTGTGCATAAGATCTAAGGCTCAATTACCGCCATTATTAGTGTTGCGTGAAGGCTGATATTGATCATATTTGGCCCGGGTTTAAGGATGGCTCAACAGCAAGCCGTGTAAAGCTTATTAATTCTGAAAAGTCTTGACACACGGAATCTTCTTGATCGGCTAATTATTGGCTGAGCTGAAAGCCGACTGCTATACTTTCTGTATGGTCTGTTATTCTGTTGCAACAAAAGTAAGGTATGGGATTAAGATCCTGTGCACTCCGTACGCCCCGTTGCCGGCTTTGAAGTCTTACACAGCGATGCGAGGCTCTACGGGTGGTCCCGTTCGCTTGCTGACTAATGCTGCCACCAGCCCACAAAACTTCAATATTCGACATCGAGACCGCAGCGCGTGAACGACGACACAAACTAACGCCGTCACCATGCCTTCTACCAGATTGACCTACGTAAGTGTTTGCACCGCGACTTGAATTCATCATGGGTGAACCTCTACTGACTTACCCGTTCACAGCGCCGAAGGCACCCGTAAGTTTCCTTTACCCTTTACGTCCTTGGTCCGGAATGTTTGGCTCGGAAAAGAACGATGCTCACACTTCTGATATAGTTACAACACCAAGTCAAACAAAGTCCGTATCATCAAAACTCCCGGCGGAAAGCTGCGGTATCTGCACACCAAGAAGAAGGGAAGTCCGCCAAAATGCGGTGATTGCGGTACAAAGCTCCCTGGGGTAAGTCTCATGCCCCACCCTCCTCGAAACCTGCAGCGAAAAGTGCATTCGAGCTGGTTCAATTGCAAGAGGAGGCGCACTCTGTGGGAATTCATGTTCTGAGATACAAAACCAAGTTCCCACACCAAACAAAGAATGCAGGCTTTCCGGAAAGATTATTGCGAGTTTATGCAACAGAGGAGCTAGTTTTGGCGATTGCACGAATTCGGATCATGATCTAACAGTGTCCACCCACAGATTCCAGCACTCCGACCTCGCGAATATGCCACCATCTCACGACCCAAAAAGACCGTCACACGCGCGTATGGAGGATCGAGGTGCAGCAACTGTGTGAAGGACAGAGTCGTACGAGCGTTCTTGATAGAGGAGCAAAAGATCGTGAAAAAGGTGCTCAAGGAGTCGCAGCAGAGGAAGCGCTGATCGGCGACTGCTCCGCTCTTCCTTAAAGTACAGCGCGTTCATTAGTGCCTTATTCACGGCTTTTTGCGGGTGTCCTGTCGACTTAGATGGCTGCCTCGAGCGAACTTCTAATATGGCGGATCGAGCCTCCCGGAGGAGTCAGACGCTTATGGCTTTCAGAGTGGCATGCCTTGATCCCTAACGAGGATCTCGAATGCTCAACTAGCCAGTCCGTAGTGGGCAATAAATTCTGTCAAATGTGCCTTATAGCAAAGTCCTGCTCTGATGCGTTACAGTTTAACGTCTTACTCGAGGTATCAAGTGCATCGTTATCGTGGGCTTCACTGTTGGACTGTATGTTTATATCCGGCCAAACCTAAGTGCGAATGCCAACCTTTTTACGCTGAATGACCACATGAAGCTACGAATCGTTAGCAGTGTTGTCCAAAGTGCTGACTATCAAAAAGGGAGTCCCACCGAACAAGCGTGGAGCCGGAGGAGTCGTGCTTCCGCCCGAAACTGCCCTGGCCGTGGATACCTAGCAACAGCGACATCGGAGGCTATCCACCTGGGCAGCGAACACCGCTGCGTCTAAGGTCTCGGATGAACGACTACGCCAACACATCTGTCACGGCGGGTGATACAAGTTACCCTCCTCTTGGAAACAATAGCGCTGCCAGCAGCCCGTCAAACCAGAGGACACCCGGAGGGCATGGTGGGGGACGTAAACGAGGCCCGTCAACGGCAGGCTTTACCTCGCCTCCAGAAGATGGCGACGACGGTGCAGAGGAGAGGAGGAAACAGCCAGGGGTAAAGAGGGCGTGTAATGAGTGTAGACAGCAGAAGGTGAGACTTCTTATTCTGGTTGACGCCTTTAAGCGTGCAGGAAGCCTACCACTGTCCTCATACTTTGTTGAAGGGCGTAATCCTGTTCACGCTGCTGCAAGTAGTATACAGCATGGACGGACCATACTAACTGATACTTAGCTCCGATGCGACGTCATCACGGAACCTACCTTCCTAGAATGCGCGAGATGCCATCGTCTGAAACTCGAATGCCGGATCGATGCAAACTTCAGGCGCGTGGGGAAACGCAACAAGAATGCTGAGATGGAGCGTGAGATCGCGGAGCTTAAACACAAATTGGCGCAGCAAGGTGCTTCACAATCTCCGCAGACACAGCCTATGCAAGTTCAGTCGCCGCCACGACCTAACAACAGCATACCAAATTCATCTGGTATGTATACTGGACTCCCTAATAGGCAAGAACAGTATATGGGTTCTCAGGAAGCAGTGGCCTCTCTTCTTGATTTGAAGCAAGGACTGGAAGGTCCCAAATCCTATGGTGCAACGCCCAGCAGGCGTCTCCTGAAGAGTTTGGAAGACGTGGTGTTACATCAGGACCGTATAGAGGACTTGTTCAGTGTGTTCTGGACCTACTACCATCCCTTTCTGCCTTTCCTTGACCCGGAGAAGGCCCCCGAGCACTACTACACACTCTCCCCTTTGCTCTTCTGGACTATTGTTACAATCGCGTCACGAAGGTATGCCGAGGATGCAACTCTACCAACCGGGCTTGCTGGGCCACTCTCGCGGTTATTATGGTCAACAGTCTCAGGAGTACCTCAAAACTATCACGTTGTCAAAGCCCTCTGCCTTCTGTGCACGTGGCCACTGCCCACAAGCAGCACCTCCACGGATCCCACCTTCATAATTGTCGGAATTATGATGCAAACTGCGCTACAAATAGGTCTGCACAGGCCGTCGCATGCACAGGATTTCTCGAGGTTTCGTATTGATCTGAGAGAGGAGGATATCCGAGATAGACTGCGGACCTGGGCTGCTTGCAATATTGTTGCACAAAGCGTCTCCACTGGGAACGGCCAGCCTCCATTGACCGTTTATGACGCGGCGTTGTCAGAAAATTCCCAGCAAGAGGACGGTAACTATTCAATACCTGACGATCTCAAGACTCGCTTACGGATTGAGAAATTTTGTAATAAGGTATCGAGGGCTCTTTACGGCCACCAGGGCAATCCAGGAGAACACCGCGATGGTCAGAACTTCAGCTTAATCTCAAAGTTACTTGCGCAAGACTATCAAGAGCTCAAACATGCTATTGGACTGGAAGCTCCACGTATGTCGAACGAGTTGCTTGCATTATAACAATACTGACATGTCCGCAGCAATAGATACTGTTCACCTCCGGGCTGCCGGGCTTCACCTACATCTCTACGCCTTCTTCGAGTCCAGTTCTGGCGAAAACTACCGTAGCGCCCTCCTCGACCTCTACTTTGCCACTCGCAGTTTCCTTGATTGCGCTCTAAATCTCGAAACGACCGCCGGCTCCGTACTTCCCTACGCCTCCATGTACATAATGCTGATTATTCTAGCCGCAGGATTCACCTTGCTCAAGTTGCTCAATAGTTTCTTCGCCAAGTCTCTGGCGGTCGAAGAGGGGAAAGCCCTTTTCAATCGCACGATTTGGGCCGTTCGCCAGATGAGCGTGACGAACAATGACCTGCCGCAGCGCTTGGCGGAGGTCCTTGCACAGCTGTGGCGTGGTAGCGGTGCAGGCGTCCGACCGCCAGGTGCCACATCCGCGGTGGATGGGAGCCTCCAGCTCAAAGTCCGCTGCCGCATGAGCATGTCTCACGTCTTCGACTCTGTATGGCGATGGCGTGAAGAGTTTCAAAGTCGCGGTCCCCGTGGTAATCTCGATTCTGCGGTCAATGATCCTACAAACCCGGACAGTGCGGCTGAGAGCTCAGCGAACTCTGTGTCGGCAACTGATCCTACCTTGGGTAATATGATGGCGCCGATCAATGCAGCAAATGGTGTTGCCATTGGTGCAGGTGCCGGAGGCTTTGCGGATTCCAACTATGAGGTCTTTGATCCGCTGAACTGGGTCCTAGATGGCTTTGTGGATTTCCCATACAGTCAACAGGCTGTTCATGGGCTTGAGGCGCAGGGATTCCTCGGTTGACGCTGCTTTGGTTGATTTGAGTACTCATTGTCCATTGATAACAGGCTGATAAGTGCTCATACATATCCATAGGTGGTCAATATGCGAGCCTGTTACCAGGTTCCTATGGAAGATACCCAAGGTACTCATAAATATACAAACACTGTGTTCTTTCCAAACCATGTAAACATGAACTGTCCACAGAAGTAGCTTGTTAAAGGAGCCGTTCTTAAGTCATTCGAGCCTCGCAGCAAAACACCCAGCACGTCTGCCATTCAACCGTATTCCTTGGTGCCGAATAGTGCCGAGGACCTCACAAGGAATCTTCTCTTATAAGCCGCGGCTTAACGGTTGTGCTAGCTCTAGAAATACAACCGCTCACGTGCTGTTAAGAATATACAGCATTGTGGAGCTTGTTGCGCAAGAGAGCGACCGAGAGAATGCTTACTACAGCTAATTCTTCGTTCTCTATTGTCGAAGCTGGTTTTATCATTATCGTTATAGTTGTTCCTCATTCATAAATTTCATTATCACCAAATCATCAACAGCACTATCATCATCGTCATAAGTTGCTGCACTCCAAACAAAGCGGCATCGGACTGATCGCATATTTCAGCACAGACAGCGCCATCGTTCGGGTACCGTGTTGGCTCCGGCCGTGGAGCTAACTATGCGCTTGCCGGCGAGATCCCTTCGATCCAGTCTTGATACGACTTCACCTATGAGTAAAGGTAGTGCTAACCTAGAGAACACTTTTATATCGAACAGAAGCAAGATATCTAAATGGTCATATCGCCCTTTCTACCCAGCGGTTCAACTATGTCACTTGGGATCCTTCGAGCGAATTGCTAGTACGGAGTTCAAACCACTGTCGTTTAGATTCCACCCCCTTACGTATCTTAGACTGTGCTAGTAAACTGGAAAAGAGCTGCTTCTCGTACATCAAGCAGGGCGCCTCCCATGCGGTAAGAGCTAAACTATTCTAACGAGAATCAATAGAAGGTTCGTGAAGGCTCTACACTGCGTACCTCCAGCTTTCCCGATAAGGTACAAGTGTGAATCTCGAGAATCAGGATACCTGAAACAGCATAGAGAGACAGTCGGGTATTGGACTATTGATAAACAAAAGAAGTATACATCTAGGCTATGTGCGGCTATTTATGAGCTAGCTGGTCCTAGAGTGAAACTTCTTCAACCCTCCATTTCTACCGCATTTGCATGTCATGTCCACCTCTCGATCATATCGCACTAGATCTGCTTGCGGTGCTAGAATGACCAACAACTCATAGCGCAGAGTTCTTCAAGCTCAAGGGCTTTACATGGTTGTCGGAAGGTTAATGGACGTAACACAGTTATGAAGCTGTGGTGTATTCACGTAGATATCAACGAGAATCCTGGCAAGCCGGTCAACGAGGTCCTAGGTGTTCTAGCGCTTGTAGCAGCGCACATCCCCACAATCTCAACGCTGATGCTTTCGATGGAGGCGGATTGTGCGTAACAGGTGAATCGTCACTTGGGGAAGGTGGGAACGAGGCTCGGTGCGTTGAATCATGGCTAGTCTTAAGAACGTGCACTGGAAGGTATCGAGAGAAGTAAGAGTGGGGCAGCGGTACAGTTCTGTGATAATGTTGACTGGGGCAGAAGATAGGTGGAAGGCGCTCTAACGTGTTAGAGGGGTAAATGGGAATCGAGGGTTTTCTTAGAATCCTGCTTCCCCGATTAATTCCCAATGCGTCCGAGATATTGGCTTAGTATCTTGTCTGCAGGGGTATTAATTATTACTAGAGCTCCGCGCATTCTTACGAAGTAGAACGGCTTCGAAATGCACGCGTAGAATCAGTCACGCTAATAAGTATTATGCCTCCCGCGATAGTACCGCAGAATGCTTCCGATATTGGCTTAGTACGCAGGATTCTAAGAACACCCTCGACTCAATCCAATATTACCCCCTCTAACACGTTACTGTCTTTGGGAGGTCTACTGTGCATAGAACGCGCCTCGTGCATTAGAGTAAGAGACTAGACCGCGTCCGCTTTTAGGCCAAAAGTACTTATATCTCAGATTTTCCATTATTACCCACCAGCATTCCCTCGATTGATACTTCCTCCCCACTACCAACAAAGTATACTCTCTTCTTCTTAATCATTTTTGCCCGACGCGCCGGCCCCACCTGCTTCCGCTGCTAAGTATCTTGTCGTGACCCCGTTGAGCCCGCAACTGCATTCGCCGCCCACCCCGCGGTCAGGAATCATGAAGTGTAGACCTTCATCATTACTTGTCTCTCTCGTCATTTTATGCACCACGACCTCCGCGGTTGCGAACTCCAACAACAGACCGAATGGAACCCTTTTGCCTTTCGGCACCGCTCCCATCCCATTCTTTTCACTCCCCACCAGCTTCCCACCAGCCGCATACGAGCACAACACCGCCAACATCGAAGCCATCAGGAACACATTAGCACTATATCCATTCAGCATCGACGGCAAAAACTTTCCAGCCCTCAGCAATGTCTTCGCAGCCAACGCTGTGGCCAACTACTCGGCCCCATTGAATGTGCTCACGCCACTGTCGACCATTGAAGCGGTGCTAGCAGCGAACCTAAAGTGCGTTACGACGCAACATAACTTCGGCACTCAGCTCATCGAGATAATTTCCCCGTCCGTCGCAGAATCCATCACCTACTACCGAGCTGTCCATTTCGGCACGGGTGCACTAGCTGCCGAGGCCGTCTACGCCTATGGCCAATACCAGGATACGTGGCAGAGACAAGGGGATGGGACGTGGAGGATCGTGTATAGAAATTTGGTGTACATGGTAAGGCTTGAGATCCAGAGATCAGGAAGGTGTACGCTGATGTTTCGAAAAGGGCCCATTTCTCGGCAATCTAGCCATCTTCGCTTGCTAGAAGGGATTGGCTGTCTTTTACATGCCAGGAAGACTCGAATATACGAATATGAACAATGAAGAAGAATATAACTGCATCATTATCCTTGAACCCTTTACACAACAGAAGAATAAGCCGCCCTGTTTTCCGATATAGAGCATTATGTATCCTATAGAATTGCTTAGGGTACAATAAAACTATTGGAACACATTAGCCTTACCACGATAAATCACAAAGAAGCGGCATTGCAGATTGGTAAGCTATGCGATGTGGCACAATTACCTCACCAGCATGGTTGACACCCGACGGTTACCTCGACCGATGCAGAATATCTAAATTTCGCCGTGCAAAATTGTGGAAGTAAGCTATCACCTTGATGTTCCTGCTGCATGATGGGGTGCCCTTCAAGGTAAACATGCTTTCAGTACGTTAAAAAAAGATTCATGTCAAAGAAAGTAATTGGCTGCGGGAGGAAATGGTCTACAAGTCTTGGGGCCGAAGGATTAAATGATGTATAAATCTTTTCGTAACAGTCGTCATAACTGTCCTATGAGAACGTGAATCGAGCAAACTTGGAGAGAGGGAATGACGGTGCGCCTGTCGTAAAGTCATCCCGGTAAAACCCGCCTATCATTGAAATTGGGCGCACTTGCTTAGATGTCCCAGTAAGAGAGTGTATTGCGGAGTCGGATCGATATTGAAAATACGTTTGTTCACATCACCTTACGATTCATATTACGCACGCTCGTAAGGCAGGATTATGAGCAGATGAAACTTCATGAAGGCGAAGCACACTTCCCTGCTATCTCAAAAGGTAAGACGTCATAACTAGGTGGACCTGAGGCTGCAAGTCACTTTAACTACTGAGAACAAGATCGAACTGCAGTGTCGAGAGGACTGGGAGTCAGCCCGGCGGACAGTCTATTATGATGTTGACTGGCGCAGAGGATAGGTAGAGGTGATGATGTTCGTGCAACTTGCGGTCAATAACATCATTTTCCCTTGTAACGGCCCCAGCGCGTTCGCTTCGGCGTCTGCGCCGTGGGCCTGCAAAGAGCTTTCTCTTATGCAGGCTCCGGAAATACGACCGCTCAGGTGCTGCTCAGAATCTACAGCCTTCTGGAGCGCATTGAGGACGAGAGCAACAGACATAATGGTCATGACGGCCAAAATTACCTTTCTCATCATCGTAGCTGATGTTATAAGTATCATCACTGTCGATCTCGTCATCAGCTGCGTATCAAGAATCATCATTTCTACTGTCATCAGCACCATTTTCGGAGTTCTGCACAAAGCCTTCAACAACTGCTGAGAAGCTCAAGCAAGGTATACTCGTATAGCCTCAACCGACGCTTGGCTCGCCTGGAAAGCCGTCCATGCAGCCGCAGAAACTCTCATGTGGTGCTGTGCTTCGGCTCCTGATCGAGCCTGTTTATGTATGCATCGATACCCCGAATCCAGCCCTTCTCGGAATGTCCAGCGCGGCGACCCCAAAACCGGTTGCTGTTAGGACTCACGTCATCGTAGGCAGTGACGAAGATGATCTCGACGACGTATTCAAGAATTGTTTGAAGCATTTCCGTCACGACAGGAGGCAAAAGGAAATGGATTCGCCCTTCCGCGTATAGAACCTCAAGGGCTTATTAACTTTTCCTTCGCGGACTGTCCTCCACCGATACTGTGCACATCTTAACAAGTCGAAACTAGTCCAGTCTTATCCGGAGTATTTCTGAAACCAGACTCGCAAAGGCGAAGCGCGTCGCCCTACGCGGCAGTAAGAGCAGAAAGCTCAAATAGGCCTATAGCACATCGAGACAGACACACTTTAGTCCTACCACTACGATCTGCAGTGGCAGCAATATTAACACTTCCTTGCACTATAGCTCTGATAGTAAACATGTCGAAAACGTGGAAAAGTTTGACCGCCAGCGGATTACCGTAGGAAAGACGTGAAAAATTAGGCATTTGCAATTTGTTGTACGGGAGTAGTATCACTCAACGGCAATGGTAGCAGTATCAGCCAGCACGCACCACCACCTTACGATTGGCATTAACTAAATTTCTTACTCGTAATCATCACCTCTCATCTTCTTTATTGCTAAGAATCATACAACTCATTACCTAGTATTATACTCTGAGCAAACAAAGTTTTTATTCATTGCCTAGCTGGACGTTCGACGAGTAAACTGGCCGTTCGTTCCGAAAACGTGTGGATAGGATAGACCAACCTCTCCGCGATCAAAGATATAGAACAATGCCTTTGGCGCCGAGAACGAAGACACGTGATTGTATATCGCAACGACATCGTAACGAGTGTACATTACTAGAAAACTCTTCGATGTAGCAAATTCACCGCAGCTCTAGAGGCTGTCTTTCAAATTTAAATTAAATTTATCACAATCGCGTTAAATAGTCCCTTCAGAAAATCAAAGACACGCACGATCCCACTACGAAAGCGCAATAGGCTGTACGGAAGCAACCCGCTGATCACCGAGCAGGAGAACTCTGAACGCGGACGTATTTCTGCTGATCGGGTACGACCAAATATGGAAATCTCTCTAGCAGGGGATAGACCACACCATCTAAGCCGTAGGTCACGTTTTGCTATCGGTGGGCCGTCACTACCATGCCATGTCAGTCAGTGGTACTTTTCAGTGAGCTTCTGAGGGGCTCATGTTCCTGGGAAGAGGGCTCCTGTTGTGAAGGCTGATGGTATGATTAAGTGATGATGAACATCGGTATCGTTGTGGAAACTCATCATCACTGTCACTGCTCTGCTCGTCAGCACGGGTGACCTGCCTTTTTTAGTAAACGGGGCTGATCTTGGAGTACGGGAAGGCTGTCTAATTCCTGTTGCGGGCTCCATGGTCCTGTGCTCGCTTGTATGGTGGAAGAACTCGATAAACGGTACAATCACGGTACACTCTCAAAGATATTTATATTCTCTTCAAACTACCTATCTTCCAACCCGACAGCCCCCCTCATCCTCCTCCAAACCTCCCCAGCCATGGCATCCCTGCTCTCTCTCGTCCGTCCAGCAGCATCCTTATTCTCCGCTGCCCTCCTCAGCAAATAATTCAGGCACTGCCCCAGACTTCCCCACGGCACGTACTTATACACCCTTGGGACGTCCACTTCTACCGTGCTTCTCCGCCTTCCCTCCATTGTTATGCAGCTTTCTAATGCCGGCGTCTCAGGTATTGAGTAGCCGCTCGTCTGTGCTGCACGCGCCGCTGCTGCGTCCCTCAATATCTCGCAACTGACCTCATCCGCCATACCCGCAAGCTGGGCGTACGCGCAGTCGATCCTTTTATCGCCCTTTGCGGCCTGCTCGGCGCGGATGGCTTGTGCTTTGCGGATGGAGTCCGAGTTGTGCGTCGCCAGCATGAGTGCGATATCCGGAAACCTCTTTTCACTTGCGCGCTTATGATTGTTAATCTTCTCCCTGACGTGGTTCTCAGAGGCATTCGACAGAACCCCGCTGTATCTTCGCTTGAGCAAGTTCTCCGCAAGCGCATCAAACTGCTCATCCGTAGCCTCCTTACTCGGACAGAGTATTTCTGCCGGCTCAGAAGCCAGGTACGCGCCTCGCACCAGTTTGATGCCGAGTGTGTAGCCGTGCCGCTGCGCGTGTTGGATATGCTCAATAACGGTTGTCGGCGCAGACTTGAGGTATGACTGTATCGTTGTGTACACCACGGCGCGTCCGGAGGTGTTGTATCGTTGTTGCATAGCTTGGCACCAGCTTTCTATGCCGGCATTGGTGGCGGATTCTTCGGCATCCACGAGGAGGGCGACTGAGCGGGAAGAGGCAAGGGTGCAGACTTCATTGATGGCGGAGAGCATTGCGGGCGTGGGAGGGTGGTTGGATCTGAGGAGGTGGAAGGCATAGTTGCCCAGTCCGGACCATCTGTAGTAGTCTTAGTTCTGGAATAGTCGGAGTTTTGGACGGTGGTTGACGGACTTTGCGGCTACGAAGTCTCCAGGCGATGTCATTCTCACCGTCTCAAGCATGCCTTCCCGCCATAACCCCACCTCCTGCATAGTCTTCTCACTCTCGATAGTTGTTGCCGGATCCTTCCCAGCTCCTAAGGTTTCACCGTCCGCCAGAACCTCCAACGGGTAATCCAGTACGACTCCATCATAACCTAGACCACGCAATCCTTTCAAGCTTGCCCTCACCTCCTCTGCAGTTTCTCCCGCACAGAACTGCGCATAGAATGTCTTCTTCAGCACCCAGTGTAGCAGCGGGTTTCGGTCAACGTTTGTGACGGCAGATTTGGAACGTGCCAAATAACCAAGTAGGTTGAAGCAAGCTTGGAGAACGGTAGGAGAGGAGGAGACTGTTGATATGAGAAGCGTGCGGAGGACCGTTGAGAGAGGGAGGATAAAGAGGGGAGAGTCTCGGGACAGAGTTGAGGTCGCTGGTGCGGGTATAGACGTGGTGCTGCCCAGGCCTATGGGCGAAGAGACGGTAAGTGCTGCGGGAGAGTGCCTTGAGGACTGGATATGCCTCTTGGATTGAGTTTGTTGTATCAGGCTGCGTTTCTGAAGGCAGGAGAGATTGTAATGTGGGCGTTTACTTTGGATATATCTGAGCTGGTATGGTTTGACTTTCATGGTGGCCTAAACCTAGGTAAGAGGAATGTTCCTGGCACAGAGATACAAGACACCATCTTCTTGGTTGTAGACATGCTTCAAGATATATACTCGAGGCGCAATGGCAATGTGAAATGCGGCTTTCGGGGAAGAAACATGTGATGGTGTCATGTTGGCGTGCCCGCGGACGTGGGATCCGCGGCTACCAGCGGCTGTCCGATAACGCGATAAGGTATCAACTACTTCATACTGTAACTTACCACTCAATTTAACGCCATCACAGTCCGAATATCCTTAGAGATGCTCCCGCGGATGCGACATATACGCATTTCCTTGGCACATGCCGGTGCTCAGTGCTTAGTAATAGCGTAGCTTGCTCCCTGTGTGGCGCAGAGAGGTAGCTGAGCAGGATATACCTCAAATTGAGTCACCAGTGCCGCTCGACGAAGCTCGTAGATTAGAAGAGTTGTGATCATTAGTGTAAATAACGATAGAGCAATCGTAACATGAGATCAAATTGAGAAGCGAAGAATCATTCCCACAAGGTGTGCATTACTTTCGAGAAACTTCATTTTCCATCAATTCAAGGGACGAAAAGAATATCAAGTGAACGCTGGAGCACCAACCATGTGCAAAGAGTAACATAACGGAAGCGAAGTGTAGCACAAGGGGTATATGGCTGGTCGGTACTGGAGAGCTCAGGCTGTACTCATTGCTATCATATCATTCATTTGTTTTAGGTGGCCGTTATCATCGTAGCGTCTCGAAGCAATTCGTATGTAGGCACCTGTTCAATAGTAGAGCTTCTTTCTCTCGAGAAGGGCGATCGCGGTGGGGTATTCGACATGCAACATCCAAACTCCCTGATAAGCTCTCGTGCAATAGGCAGCTGCTCTGAGTCATTATGGCTTCACGAGAGCTGGTCCTAAGGAGCGAACGACGAACAAACCAATCTGTAAAGGGATGGGGCATCTCAGGATCGTACTGAAGCCAAGTGACCCGATCCCATGAAGCTTCCGCTTGCCGAAGAAAGACGAAGCTGTCAAGAGGATCCCGGAGGGTTAGGATCCACGTCGGTCCGCGCGCGTGCAGGGTCATACGCTCGCCGCAACTCCGACGCTTTCTCTCTGCACGCAGCCGGAGAGTACCCTGGTCCCAGCTTGGCGGCCACGACTTTCCATTTCTCGTTGTCATAGTCCTGGATAGCGCTGCGCAGCTTGTTCATCTGTGCAGTCTGAAAGTTAGATCAAACTTGGCATAGACATAGCTTGACTTGAAGTGGCAGTGATGCTTACAGTTTCATCCGTCCAGGCCGTCTCCTTCGCCTTGAGCTTCGTGCAATATCTCACTTGCAGCGTCCCTGAACTGCGTCCAGGAAAGAAGTCCGCAATTTGCTTCCAAGTAAGGTCTTTATTCTCTTTCAACTCTAAGAGCAATTCGTCTTCTTCAGCCGTGAACTTGACTTTCGGTCCCTTGGGTCTTGGCGCCGGCGAAGGCATGCCCTCCTGGCCAACCACGTTAGGAGCGCCTAGATCTGATCGCTCTTCGCTACCTAGGCGCTGCATCTTGACTGGCCGAGCTTGTTCCGGCATTCGATGGTGGTGGTGCTTTGGTGGCGAACTACCGAGGTGATACTGGTGCAATGGGAAGCTTGGAGTTCGGGAAGGATAACGATGTCGACGCTGGAAGGGATCGTATGGGCTACGCTCCGGTTCCCGCACACCGCTAGCGAGGTAAGGATTTGGCGGACTTTCAACCTCGACCTCTCGGCGCCGCTTACGTGACGATGGAAGAGGTTCGATTGGTGCGGGTTGTGACGGAACTGTGGGAGCTTGCGTGTGTGGTACTGAGTGCTGGCGTAAAGTCGTTTGCCGGAAGTCGTAGTGAGATTCCTGCGGTCCGAACCCGCTGTAAGGATTTACGACTGCAAGTGGTTGCTGTGTCTGTGGTTGCTGCTGGTGATGCTGTGCTTGCTGAGGATGTTGATGATACAACTCTCGTGGAGATACAAAGGTGTCCCTTCCCTCAGAGTAAAAGTAGCTGCCCGGGGGTTCGTCTCCATGCTCTTGCAAGGGAAAGCCTAGGGGCAAGTCCCTATAAGATCGAGCCAGTTTGGCGGTTCTGCTAGCAAGCTCAGGTGATAGGCAGCAACCCAAAGCTGATGTTGCGTACGAGCGGGAAATGTTGAGAGGTATGACTCGATCGATCTTAACTTCCAGGGATTGGCCCGACCACAGTCATTATACTTTATGCATTCTGCTATATCACTGGAAACACCCGAAGCCATACAAGTCTTTCTCGAAGTAATAAGATCAGCGGTGTATGAGTACTTGATAGCAACACGGTGAAGATCACGGAAGTTTTAACCGTCGAGCTAATGTTTCCACTCTTTGTTCGATGAGTTCGAGGCCATGAGAGAGCAAGGCCGAGTGGAAGGTTCTGTTGGTGGTCATGCGGCGGCTTATTCTTCTGATCACATGAATCGACTCTGATGAAACCCTCAGTGGCATCTTTGGTGGGAATCGTATTGGGTTTTACTGCTCTGCGTGTTGTCTGAGGTAACCACCCCATGGGTTAGGGACTATAACGCAAGGATAATACTTGGGACATGTAAGCAGGCCACATCCCACCTCATAATAGAGCACATATAGTTGCGGTGCGTCAGCTAAGGGCCTTCCCGGGCCGTCAGCCTCTTCCCTTTTCCCTGGAGCTACCATTAGAATGAGCTTGAATGGACGGATAGTGGGCCAGTGACGGAAGGAGTGATGCTAAACCTGGGTTTAGATTTGCTTGCAAGGCTTTTGGAGCCGAGATGGTTGTCGTATGCGCGACAATTGGTACCCGGGAACCTATGACATGACAGTTCGACGGGAACGATCCATAGCCTGGATGCGAAGCCAGATGACGGAGATCCATCACCCATGTACCGGGGACGAGAGGCTAAATTCTGAGTCTACTAAGCGAATATTGCGAAGGCAGCGTTCTGGTATACCGCCAATCATCTCGGTTTGTACGTTGTGGGCGCATGGAGCTAGAGTAGGATGCGTATGCACTTGCATAGTAATCGAGGTCGTATGCCGACGCCAGACGCGCTATGCACACATGAAATTAAGGTAGCTAGGTAGCGTAAGGTAGGTGAGGTAAGTTGGGCGCATCGTAGTGGATGGGTGAAGGGAGCAACTGCAAGTGGATGCACGAATAATGGAGGTTCGTCGGCGCTTGTGGGGTGGAGGCCTGAGGTGCTAAGCTATCTCCGCCGTACAGCAAGCAGCCCACGTCATTTGCGCCTTTTCAACCCGGACAAGTTGACCACCCTCCTGTAGATGGCGCAGAGCAACGCAGGCCATGTAGGGGATATCACTGCTCCCTTTGACGGAGCCGGGCCGTCAATTGCTATCGCAGTGGTGGCAGCTTGACTCTCTCCTGCGCAGAAGAGATGCAGGGCGCGTTATGCTTCGCTAATTTGGAAGCGCGGGACTCGACCGCAAAGGAAAAGAAACCGAATAAACTCGCACTGCCATTGGCTGTTTTTGCCTCACGAGCTGATGTACGGGGTTCCTTTGCATCAAGCTGTACCCGTATCTCCAATCTCGGAGTGAGACGCATGGACTGTGGGCGATGATCTCGCATGAGGTTGCACAGGCGAATTCCAAGATGACCAGTCCCCAAGTTGTCGGCTCTGGATCTAGTTTGATTTCGCAATACCGTAGATGACAACAGCCACAGCCGCAGGCCCTCAATTGCGCAAGCCTTTAGAGCGATCATTTCTTGGTTCGAGTTGACGGATCGCTTACAGGCCTAGGTACGTACTAAGACAGAACTGACGTCTCCACCACACTCCGCTGGGCTACCTCGCGTCCCGCCGAAGTCGGCACGGATAGTCCCCGGCAATTGGGTTGGGAGCCTTGTCGAGCTGAAAGATGCCTGCCTGTCGTTGCAGAGGCTGCGGGGCTTAAATGCCCCGCTGACTGGGAACTCTGAACATATGTATTTGAAATTCTGTCGACCGGGTAGAGACTCGATCTGACAGGGCGTTTATCCACATCATCCATGTCGTGTGCTAGAACGCTCAATGCAGGAAAGCCCAGAAGAAGCTGGTATCATGAAAGGACATAAGGAGAAGTGCAACCGAAATGTTGTCCTGATCACTCAATAGCGCCCTCCAAAATGCTCTTTAGCATATTGTTCGCACGCCTGTAGCAGATTAGCTGAGATGTGCTTGCATTGTTCCTGCTAGAGAAAACGTACCTTTGCTGGCTTCCCAAGCTTCGCCCCGATCACTTTCCATTTGCTCGCTTCGTACTCTTTGATGGCCGCAAGTAAAGCAGCACTCTTTTCGCCAGTCAGCATCTGTCTAGCCGGAAAATATGCGAGAGGCAAGGCGCACACCAACCTCATCTTCCGCAAACTCAGCATAATGCATATCCTGTTCCGAAGCGTTAGCACCTCGGCTTGTCAAAATATCACGCCTCACTCAACATCTCCTCACCTTGTACCAATGCTTCTTCACGCTACCTTCCGTTCTTGACGGAAAAGTCTTCGGAAAGAATTAGCCAGAGCTTCAACATTCCCTCAACTCCGTCGCTGTGCTCCCGAACCATACCTTTGCAATCTCACTCCAGCTGTTCCCTGCATCCCTCATCGTCTTCAGCCGCTGTTCTTCTGCTGGCGTCCACGGTGTATTGGTTCGGCTCTTTTTTGCTACGGGGGGTGAGGTTGATGTCTCAGGTTCGAGTGAGTCTGTCACCGACGTCTCGAGCTTTGGAAGACCTGAAGATGACGGAGTGGAGGTAGGATATAAACTCTGAGGCTCATCGTGACCAGATAACCTTCTTTTTCTAGGGTTGGCGGGTGCAAGAGTTGGCGCAAGAGGTGGCGGATAGGTCGCGTACGGTTCGATGGAGTGAGGTATCTGATGAGGTAACTGATGAGGTATCTGCCCTAGTTGGGTTGTGTCGGCAGACAAGGGGAGGTGTGGTGGCGGTTGGTTTGAAGTCATCGAAGGCTTCAATATTCGCCTAGGGTTGTTGGGTGAACTGAATGTAGGTCTTTGCTCAGTTTGGATGTTCTCGCGAGTATCTTGGTACGCCAGTGCTGTTACAATTTGTTACGTCGAAGACAAAATCAGAAGAAAAAGACACTTACGCCATCTCCACGGTTCGTAAAGAGGCTGATCGGATTCTCTCATATGAGGCGTGCTACTCCAAGCCTGGAAGCTTTGGGCAAGACATTGAGCTGAGGGTGGGTCGCTAGTCGGCGTCGTCTCGTTCATGCCTTTGAAGTTTCGACGTTGTCAGTCACGGTAGATCTTCATAACTGTACATCGATCGCCGTTGAAATTTACGAAAGTCTTGTATCTTGTGTGAAGACGGCACGAGCACGGTTGACGAATGAGGTTGCAGCTTATAGTGGCAGACGTAAGACGGAGGCGAACAGCTGATACCCGCAATGCACATTACGCACGAATATTTGATGTAGTCGATACCTGGTTACGCCGAGTAGACTGGCTGATATTGCAGGTACCGTCAAGTCACGCTTTAACAAGGGGAGCAAGATAGTGTCACAGGAGTGATGCGGGGTAAGCAGCTGTCTTAGGCCAAAGCTGCTGCAGTCAAAGTAGCCGTGGCGGGGAAAGGGAACGTCACGCGGAGACAAAGACCCATGCAAGTAACATCGCGTCTGCAGAGAAAGCTGTACTGACTGGTTGCTGAACTACCGAAAAGAAGACGACCCTGTATGGATTTCGTACCGTTGACGTTAGCTTGCGCCTCTGTGTGGTTGATCATTCGCCTGTGCCGGTTAACTTATGCCGGCGCACTGACTGCTTCGAGAGATGGCGCCCCACCTCCCCACATGTCCTCGGCCGGAAAATCCCTTCAGCCGTCATAGTTTTTCGACTAATTGCAAAATTGAGACTGCAGGTTATTCCTCACTATTCTTGCCCAGAGGGAATTGAATGTTCGTGTTGACGTTTTGGATTGGAGGATATCTGCCCACATTGTGATAGGTCTATTAGCACTCTTTGGTTACCAACTGTCGGAAGCGAACACCTGAGAACCAGTTTCTCGGCGCTGTTGACTAGAGCGGCAAGGTTTGGATCTTCAAGTGAATGGAGTTCCGTCCTCGTGTAACCTAATATACTCAGTTGTGGTCATGAGGATGTTTAGTGACAGCACCGAGGACTTCTCCGCCACTACTCCTTGTCTCGTTCCTCCGACGCCGGTCTGATCTCCGAGATGTTGATCCGATGATCTACGTCTCAGGACTGGAAGGATACAGTGAACTTCTGTTTACTTGGCAGTTGTCATCTGGGATCGCTCCAGCCCATGGGTATCATAGCCGCCGCAACTTGTTGTACACCACGTTCCGTAGCCAGCATGTTAAACTGCGCCGACGCATTTCGCGTATCCTGAATCTCGAGTCGAATTCCGAGGTCACCGATGTCTTTTCGCGTAGCAGGCGAAACCGGAACGATAGAAGGGCCAGTACCAAGAATGAGTAGATCTGGGTGAACACCTGTCAGCGTTGATGAAGTGATATCTCATGTAACCGATCGTAGACAGAGAGAGAGGTCTACCGGGTTTAGGCCACAGGAGATCCAGAACACCCCAAGCTTCCTTATCAACTTCCCATTGACCTTTAGCGTTTGTCAACTTCCTCCTGTTGCCCTGCCCTGCCCCCTTTGCTGCCCATGGCCTCCATCGGAACACCTCCCCTCCACAAAGTAGGACTCCGCTACCGGTCACCTTGAGACCGTTATTCAACGCAAAGCCATCGCTTGTGCAAGCATCGATGCCAGTTGTTGGTCCTGCCGCATGGCCGAGTACGTTGAGCTTAGTGAAATCGGTCTGTGTTTCTTCTTTGCTCGCTGGCCCTCGGTCGCGAGACTTGGGCGGCTTTGCGAGTGCGAGGGGTCCATGAGATTGGAACGCCCGCTTCTGCTGCCTCGGGCAATCCAATCTTGTCTGATGGCGCAAAAAGGACGCTGGCGGTGAGCAAGGCGAGGATGGAGTAAATCGATAGACAGAGCCGGTGAGGCGGAGAGTACGGTGACAGGTCGAGCAAATGCGCGCAATGGCCTGCGTATTAGATCGAGGAGTTACTGGCATTGTTAACAAAGCTGCTACATGAATTCAGTTCTGCGCGCTTCCAAAGTCTGGCATAGCACCGACATTCTCCAGTCCAGATGACGTCCATAACAAGGGGAGATGTTGCTCGCTTGAGCACGGCTGACTTACTTCTTACTTAGTAACACTGCATTTTGCATGTGAAATAGTACCTCTCAACACCACCCCGAAATCAAGACATCAAGAGATATAAATCCCCAAGTTGTCTTAGAGAGCACGCATCCACGGGATGGAAGGGTCGAAGTCCACAATATCTGATCAAGCCCCCCGGAAGCTTCTAAAGAAGACCAATATCCGGAAAGGATCTAAACCACATACTCCCAGCGTATGCCGCCAGTCTCCCTCAACACGGGGAGATCTAGATTTCTCAGGCCATCCAAAGAAGAAGGCACAAGGTCGGTAACTCTCTGGTGATCGCTTCGAAGCTCTTTACCAGAGCCTCTCGACTCCCATCTGATCCTCCGTATTAGTCGTTTACTTCTCTTCCACCAAAACACCGCAACCTTTTCTTAACCCTGCCCTTCTCCAGCGAAAGCTTGAGGCATCCAAAGCCGGACTAGGAGCACCTGCCGCGGCGTCGGCAGCAGCCAGCAGCAGCAGGAGAGAATGAGACCCCGACCAGTCTGGCAAGTTCTCACTTGCATGCCGCCAGGTCAAAGGAAAACTTGCTAGTACCATGCCGGAGACAATTCCTTGAAGTGAAACAGCCGAAGCAACGCGTAGAAGTCAGGCACCACGACAGGCTCAAACGGATTCGAAAGATGTGCCCTGAAAGTAAATCCGTCTTACATAAAGATATGCTCTACGTTAGGCATCAAATGCTCAAATGCTCAAATGCTCGAAACCCTCAAACCGCTCGCTTGTTGGGCCAGCCAACAGCCATAGAGCTCAATAGGAAAAGCAAAAAGCAGATGCGGAACTGAGCCAATAACGCTAAATGAGCAGAAAGGAATCGGTCGAACGAATCGTAAATGAAGACGCTTCCATCGAAATCATCATCGTCGAGGTCATAGAGTCGTGAAATCATCCTGCCAGGTTCATATTCGTAACGTAGCCGTTCCACAAATAGCAGCTTGTAGCGTCTCATCGTACTCATCGTTCGTATACCATCGTCATGAATCCATAACCCTAGCATCCTCCACAACCCATCGAGGGCCAATACTTCTCCGCAACTTCTCCCTCCTCTGCTCTTTCCTTCTCTCTTCCCTCTTAATCCTTGCGTGCTTCATCATATCCAGAAGCCCACTGACCCCAACATACTGGACCCGCACGCCGAAACCGGGAATAACTCTCACCCTCCTCATCCTTCTTCGGCGCGCTATCGAGCTATTCGTCCCCAAGCTCCCCAGCGAAGAAGTACTACGGCTGCCATCAAGCTTGGCAGGAACAGTGTTCTCGCCAGTGCTATGCTGCGAAGCCGGCCCAGACTTCGGAAAGGCTGATAGTGACCGTTCGCGTCGCTTCCTAAACGAAGGAGAAACCGAGACATAGTGTCTACGACCTTTCGAGGCTTGGCGCTCGAATCCGAGTGAGTTGCCAATGAGGAACGCGCTAATCGCACTGAAAGTCCCCGACTTTCGCACTTCAGTCGCGTCGCCTCCGCTAGGTAATTCGTCATCAGCCACGTCCTCCTCATCGGAGGGAAAGTCATCCCAGAATCCTCTAGGACGCCAAAACGGGTGGAGGTTCCCTTCCCGTTGATCCTCGCTCGAAGGCTGCGGATGCTTGACCGTAGTTAGGCGAAGACTGGTGCTGCGGCGAATCGGTTGAAGTAGGGAACCGGAGTAGCGGCGGGCTCTTCGTACGAGGGACATACTGTGGAGGGGTCGGTCTTTCCGTGTAGTAGAAGAGTGAACAATCAGTTGACGATCAACTTCTTCTGCAGGTGATGGAGGTATGATCTTGACAGCCGGCGGCAGTGGAGGTTTGCGCGGGTTCTTGAGCGGAGAAGAAACACGCGCTATCGTCCGAACCTCAATGGTGTGTGTCGACGGCTCGACGGTGAGTATGGGTGGCGTAGTTGGGATTTCTAGTTGCGTCTGCCGCCTTGAGTTCGGAGAAGCTATGTGTTGGACCACAAGTACCGAATCGTTTTTGTGCGGATATATGCTCACAGCCGTGGCCTCACTGACTTCCAGTGCTTCTGCAATGTCTGAGAATTGAGACATTGCCGAGGCTTGAGCGTAGAAACTCTTTGGCATAGCATGTTCACTACGGCGGTACATTGTCTGGTCTAGGCTTCGGCGTGGGCGTTCTTCGTAGAAGGTGACGGATTGAGCCCTACCCGGTTCGTCCTCGTTGAACATTGTGGACCGGTCAACGCTCATACGTTCTGGACGTCGCTTGCTTGAGAGTGAGGCCTCGGCCTCAAGGGCCGCTTGATGCAATCTGCTAGCTATGGTATCCTTTGGAAAAAATTGTCTGTTCGTTGACTTCGCAGCAAGCGATCTATCAAGGCCGTTTGAGTTCAAGTGCGTGGAGTATGTTGATGAGACAGGAACGAGCAAGTTCTTTCCATCGTGTCCATCATTGAAGGGCCAATACGTCCGATCTTCCACCTGTCGACCTCGTGCTTCAGCGATGTAGTCTGCCTTCACCCCTAGATGATCTCTCGAGTCTGGCCGATTGTTGCGGCTATTGCCACTTGAAGTCGAATGGCGGTCTTGCGTGTTCTGGACAGCATTTGATGATACCTGCCGGTGACCTGACTGTAGGGATGATGGACTAGATGAAGAGCCCGTAGCGGCATTGTCCCCGCTGAGAGGAACCCAACGGTTATGATCGTGTCTCGGACCTGGGAGACGAACTACATCCTCAGCCAGTAGGTTGGACCTCGCGCCACCCCTGATTTGGTGATCCGCAATAGTAGACCTCTTGTGTCTCAGCCGATGTGCAGATGTCGCGGTACTTTTGCTTGGAGAAGTGTCCGGCGGCTCAATGGGCGTGAACGACCGCAACGCAAGGTTATTCCCAGTGTGGCGTAAGGTCCGTCTTCGGCCAACTGGAGACTTAACTGGAAATTCCACAATGATTGCTTCAACGATAGGGGACGGGGCGGAATCTTGAGAGTCCCGTTTCGCGGTCGACACTGGAGACTGCATTTGTGGCCTATCCTCAACTGTCTTATCCAAATTGGAAGGCTTGATGGATGACCCAGTTGACATATTGTCTAGACTTAGGACACGGCGACCTTGTTGATCTTCAAGGCTTAGTCCTCTCCATAATTGAGGCACAGCATACTCACGCTGCCCTTCGTGTTGTAGCGGGATGTCGTACTTTGCCATGATCGGCCAATCTCTTCGCATGGATGCATTCTTCAGTGGATTGGTATCCCATTCCCCATCCGTACTAGCCCTTTGATTCAGTGTTCCCTCGCCGGGACTTCCATTGCACGTGTGAAAGGACTCGTCAAGGTGAAGAACGCCCAGTGCCGACTCGTGAGATGGCATACTGCCTTGCGCAGCCACGCCGTCACATACAAGTCCCATTTGTTGAAGTCTAGTAACGCGAATTGAGTCCAGCCATTCCTGAGTGGGAACGATGGGCAAAGGGGGTCGATCTGGGCTGGCTTCATCGTCGGACGTACACAAGTCTTCTCTGGCTGTCTTGAACGATTGTGCTCTCGAGGACAGATGCGAGCGGGACGGAGGAGGTTGCGGTGAGCTTAGAAAACCCCGGGAGCTCGGTGGGGTCATGTCAGGGGTTGGCGGGCTTCTCTGATACACAGGTGTACTAAGTCCTGACTTGTAAGGCGCAAGTTGAGGGAGGAATCCATCATTTAGTTGTGGACTCGGGGCCCTGTCCGGACTTTGAGAACTCATTCCTGTGGAGGGCGGCGTTGGCGGCAGCTCAGAATTGCATCTGCTTGCTTGAGCAGGAGATGTCCCTTGCGAAGATTTGTATGGATTGTTCTTCGAGGATCCCGCACCATCAAACGGCCGTAAGTTCTCCGTGCTCGAGGTATTCCTGCGCAGCTGCGGGTGCTCGTCAGGGTCATGTTCAACCTTGGGATACGGGATGGGAAACCGTGAGTCGTCCCGAAATGAGTTACCGAGTAGGAAGGATGCTTGGTCGTCAAGCGCTCCTCGCATGTCGGCTGCTGTAGAAAGGTCCACAAAACTTGCCAACCCCTCAGGGGCAGTCCTTATGTGAACCTCCTAATGAGCCAGCCTTCCCTTATGCGATCGGCTCGAGAGCGTACTCAGGCATGTGGAATGCGCAGGTGGGATTCAGGTTGAGTTGAAACCGTCGCCAGCAGTGATGCGGATTGTAGTATTGTGTTTTATGTCACAGTCCAATTGTTGTGCCCTCGGCAACCCCTCCTCCGCCTTTCATGGATTATTAGTACAAGACCGAGAACTGTTCGATGGTCTCTTGCTCGTCGATGAGAGCAATACAACTGTAGTGTGCTTCAAGAGAGACGTCGTACGTCGTACGTCGTACGTGGGTTGGTCGAGGCCTGAAGTTGTTGGTTCTCGTAGTGATACTCGGTGCAGGCGCTCGTTGGGCCGATGCAGCCTTGTACACAATACGAGTCGAGTTGCGCAGGCTATCGGGGGCTCGACACAGGAGGCGTGAAGATTAATAACTCATGAGAGAGAAGAGAGAATGCTTCGCAACAATAACAACGAAAGGAGCAGAGCAGAGCAGTAGACTAGAGCAGAGATAACAAACAGTTGCGGCGGGGGTTGTTTGAGGGGAAGGGAAAGACGCACGTGGATTGTGGCTTGGTGCTTGGAATCAACTCCGCCATGGGGCTGCCGCTACGCAACCCGGCATCTGGCCGCTGCCTCGCCTCTAACCCCATGCCTACCCTACTAGGTAGATAACTGGACACTCTCTCGCCTGTGTAATACCTAATGGGGACAATCCTAAGATGCTCGGATAATCGAATTCCGAACTCGTGTACTTCATTGTGGTGAAGGTGGCGCTCTCTGCACCCGCGACATGGGGACATTTGCAACTGCGGAGAGGGGGGGGGTGTTATTCCCGGGTTCAGAATGTGACCATCCCGCTCCCTTGTCTTTCAGAGGGGTCCAGCCTACCTAATCCTGAGTGACCTTCCGTGACCCCAATTCTGGTTAAAGGTATTCCATCAAGACCTAGGTGTCAGGAACCGGGCTCGTGACAGTCAAGAACGGGCAAGTAGCTGTACGATTACGAAACGGTATAGGTGATGTGCTAGTGCGAGATATTCCTCCTTCGCATACAGGCTTTGCATATTCCACAGCTTCAACTATGGTGAGTGGTATGATAACTAGACATAAACATGCTCTGCCAAAAGGTGCAAGTGCATGTCCATGCCACTATGACGAAACCCTTTGTAAACTCATACATCACCATCTGCACGAGAGATATGCTTTGCATCCACGAAGATTGTCGCAAGCTTAGTGGCAGAGCCGCACTTTGTCGATTTCCGGAGTAGGCTTACTGGTGCCATCTCATTGTAATTTGGTGGCACGGTTGGACGAAACCAATACGACCAACATTGATATCAATCAGGATCTGGCCATCCTAGCTTCATCAGAATAGCTGCTCAGACTTTACCTTTTACTGGGGCCCTGGCATCCTCCAGCTTTCTATGCATTTTGGAAAATGGATAGTGCTGTACGTGGCACCAAGCTTCACGTTTAGATTGTGGCGCCGAAGTCAGCAACGCGTTGCAACGGCCACCTTGGGGCATCCGTGATTGACTGGTTTGTGGAAACATCAAGGGATGGATGTCTATGAGCGGCGTCGGTTAATTTGACGTGCATGTGCAACGTCTAAGACTGAAATAGCAAGTAAGAGCAACACGGGTAAGCAAAAGCCTTGATTGAAAATGCGCAAAGGGGCCTTGACTCAGAGCTACCTTAGGAGCGTGGGAAGAAGCAAATGAAAGGAGGAAACAGTTGGCTAGTCGAGCTCCAAGAAATTAGCCTGACTTATGGAGCTTTGGATATAGTATAGAACTTCAACATCTACAAATGTAAACCCTAGAAGTGGAAACGGGCTGTGGGACACAGTAGAGTCCCACCACTCTTGAAATTTCTGTCGAAAGAGCAGAGTAGAAAGTGAGAACTATGAAGGTCCCCTCGATATTGCAACCGAACCGCTCTTGAATGCATTAAAGCAGACACCGGCGGCATACTACCAACCAACAGCTCGTTCAGACTGCAGCACGCAGTACTGAAAGAACTGCTTCCGAATGGAAAACTTGTGGTTATAGCAAGTGGTTGGGTGTTGTGTTGCTAGACTTATAGATGCTGATTGGACTGACATTATGATGAAAGTGACCACCAAGAATCTGAACCCATTTTTGACTTGTTATGTTACCACAGGTAGTATCACTGTATTTCGAAAGTAGAGTATATTACTATTATGAGAGATATTTCACTCAGAGCGCGAGAATGAGGTGAACTTGACGGGATTAACCAGGTGTCTTGCGATGCAGGACGAACTAAATCAGCAGTTGCTGCCAGATTTTCACGCAGATAGCTTGGTCAGATCCCATTCATGCTTAACTGTCATTGTTAACCTCGCCCGATGGATTTAGGAAACTAGCCGGTGTTACTACATGTCTTCAGCGAATTGCAGAATCTGAGGTTTGCAAGCGACCTCACTCGAGTCTGTGCCGCGATTCCTCGGCAGCTTAGTCATCGAAACCGAATGTCTTCCGCAAGTGAAAGTCAAGGCAGCTAACGCCACTTCCAACCCCAGACTACAACCAGAGCATCCTGCTCTGGACATCAAAGTAATCTCAAGCTGGTACTTCATCGACATACAAGAAGCCTAACCGTGCCTGTGACAATATGGGCAAGAAGCACAAGCATCCAGACCTAGAAGAGGTTCTGGGTCGGCCATGGTGTTACTACTGTGAGCGCGACTTCGACGATCTTAAAGTCCTGCTTTCTCATCAAAAGGCAAAGCACTTCAAATGCGAGCGATGCGGCAGGCGATTGAACACAGCTGGAGGTGAGTGTCTGAATGACCGATCAAGGATGCAAAGCTCCCACTTTTTGTGTTCAGTTACGAGTTGCTGAAGCTTTCAACAGGCCTGTCCGTGCATATGAATCAGGTCCACAAGGAGACACTGACGAGCGTGGAGAATGCGTTACCCAATCGATCTGGTCTCGAGGTTGAAATATTCGGCATGGAGGGTATTCCTGAGGACGTCGTCGCCGCTCACAACCAGCGCGTTCTCACAGCATTCCATCAAGCCGAAGCCGAGCGCCGGCAATCGACAGGCAATACGGGTCCAGGTGGAAGTAGTGGAAACGGAGCAAAGAGACCAAAGTTTGAGTCGCCCGCAGATATCAAGAAGCGGCTAGCAGAGCACAAGGCGAAGAAGGCGGCACAAGAAGCGGCTGGAGTTAGCAGTGGCGATGTTACGCCTATGGGTGCTGGAACCGGACCGCAGAGTCCTGGTATGCCGCAAAGTCCTGCGCAAGGGGTAAGTTGAACTGACACTTGCGTTGCTACATCTGCTGAAACGCGCACTTAGCTCCAAGCTGGCTCACCCTCGTATGGCCCGTTACCTCACATCTATGGGGCTCCGCAAGGCAGTCCAGGTCCGCAGCCTTATGGTCAGCCTGGATTTGGATATGGTCAACAGCCGCCTGGATTTTCTCCTCAGTCGCCGAGCTTTGGTCATCCGATGCAAACTTTCGCTCCCGGTGGTCCCCCAGGCAGTCAGCCTCTACCAAACCAATTTGCTGGGGCTCAGTCACGTGGTTTTGGTGTAGCTTCACCACTGCACCATCAATCAATCCATCATCAACCCCCTAGGCTCCACACTCCACCGCAGAACCTTCCCAGACCACCCAGCCTGCCCGGCGCTCCTGGCTTACCGCAAAGACCTTCATTCAGTGCGCCACCGGTAAACGCGTTTCAGCTTCAACAAATGCATCAAGGTCATATTCCACTACCACAAAATCCTCAGCTTCTCGACAACGCCAATGGACATCAGGGACAGGCGCCTCAACCAGGCGGCATGCAAGGTCAGGTTCCAAACTCTATATTGCCTTCAACAGCACAACCTGCAGCAGAACAAACCTCAGCTACTGCTACTTCAGTTGATGATCTCATTTCAAGTGCTTCTAAGGAGGCTGACGCCACTGCCACCGCTCCGAGAACTCCAGGAACTGAGCCAGCGTCAGAGAAGAAGGGCAAGAAGGAAAAGAGAGACGAGAAAAGTACGAAGCTCGTGTACTCGGATAGCGACGTTAGCCCCGAAGAGAAGATGGCGCGACTCCCGAGGTATGCCTATACTCCGGATAGGCGGCCGGAGACAGTGCTGGGAGAAGCTGGAGCGGGAGTCACGGGCACCGCCGATGGAGAGGGCGCCGGTTCTGAGGAGTAGGCTCTTTGGGGCTCGAATTGCCTTGCATCTTCAAAGTGTGGTATCCCCATGCACACATTTGAAGACGTTTCAAGAGTCTTAGGGGCGCGCCATCTCCTATTTTCCATGGCGAAGGTCAGTCTTTTCTTTTGAAGATTAACTCCATGTGTTAGGCGCTTGCCAGAAGGTGGAAGGCCAGGTCACTTGCTCCAGTCACGTACGACCCATTACGTTATCTGGGCTTGACAGACGCCTCTACAAGAACGAAGCTATTTCCATGGACCAATTCTGGTGAGTGGCTTTGCCCAGCTCCTCTATGATAGTCTAAGGTTTGGCAGAGGCTGGCTCGCTGTTGAGGCTTGGGAGCTTTTCTACGTATTATCTTACTGCTCTGGGAAGGCATCGCGACTGCCTTGAGGTTGTAGTATACGGTCAATGTAAGTGTTATTGAAGGTCAGTCCTTTCAATTACTACTGCTTGACGTCGTCACCGCCTAATCGTGACATCTACTGAAAAGTCATGTCCGATATGGCTAAGCTATACTGACTCGTGCTTCTCACATGGTATGCGTCTTTCATGATGGCTTGTGCCTGTTACCCGGCGTACGTTTAGATGATCCAATAAAAATATGGAGCCATTCTCCATCTCCCTGGTCCACCGAGGCATTAACCCCTTTGTAGCGGGGTTGGGTAATGAATCTCGTCCGGCAGTGTTCGAATCATGCACGTCCAGTAGTCGTTCAAAGACGTGGTGAACAACATCACCCACCACTGACAACAGAATCAAGGAATATATACGTTGGACAAAGATTCATGAAGCCAGTGAACTTAACGGCAGATGTTGCACGAATGAGGAAATGCTGTTTAGTCTTTCCACGCTTGATACACACTACGGCTCCCAAACTTCTTCCCACGCGGTAAAACCACCATAGATCTCCACTCGTCGCTATTAACAGCGTTCACATATCTCGACGGCTCCACCGCGAAGCCTGCTCTCGCTCCGTACGCGGGCTGCCCCTCCACAGCCGGAGTCTCGATCCCCTCCCCAGTGTAGAACTGAAACGCAGGCTCTGTGCTCTGTATCTCAAGATGTAGTCGTGTACTGGGATGGTAGAACTTTCCTAGCATCTTTAGAGGCGCGGACCGTGTGTCGAGTGGTATGCTGCTAGAATCCGGATTGACGATGAAGCAGTGATCAATAGCTGGCTCCTTGGCACCGAGTGTGAACGGCTCGTTGGGCTTAATACCGGGATACTCTGTGATCTCGCCTGTAGGAATACTTTCCGAGTCTACGACTTGATGCAGTGTAGACGACAAGGTGACCTCTGTGCCTTCGATCGTTGGGCCGTCGCCAATGTTAAAGTAACTTTGTCGCCTGTCAGTAATCGCTGCACCTAAGACGTATGTTATTACTGTGTGGAACCGACCTATGGTTCGTAACCGCAACAACAGTCTCCTCCACCTCATCGCCCACAAGCTCCACCTCATACTCAACCTCCAATGTCGTCCTCTCCTGCCCCTGCTCCCTGTCCGTCCAAGCTGTATACCACACCCTCAACTCCACCGTCCCCGGATAGCCCTCATCCCCATCCTGACTCAAATACCGGAACATCACGCCCTCCCTCCCGTTCCTATCCACCGGCTTCGGCCCCTCGAAGGTATGCTTGCCCCATCCATTTTTCCCGCCGTGCAAGCCGTGCTTTCCCTCGTTGGCACTTAGCCCGTCGTAGGATCGACCGTTTAGGTTTTGGATCCGGGAATTGGAAACGCGGTTTGCGATCCGCCCGATTGTCTCGCCGAAGTAGGGTGCGTTGTGCTTGCGGTAGTGTTCTTCGCTGGGGAAGCCGAGGACGATGTTGCGGCCTGCGACGCGGAATTCCTGGATTATGGCGCCGAGGGGGAGGAAGGTGAACGCTGAGTCTTCGGAGGTCATTGTTTCGAGAGGGAGAATGTCTTCACGCAGAAGGGGAGGGACAGCTGCTTAGTATGGGTCGCAAGGTGGGATGTTGTTTAGAGGGCCACGAAAGGTTACGCCGAGGGAGGGGTCTTTCCAAAGACTGCAACTATCAAGGTCAAGCAAGATGGCAAGCAAAGGCCTAAGTGTTAAATAGGTCCACGAACGACCTGTCCGCCTTTTAACAGAACACAATTGCACTCTCCTGAGTCTCAGTGCCTTCGTACCTCGCTTGAGGCTCTTTGCCCGGGATGCACACTGGTGATGTATCGGCCACTGACTCGTGGGAGCAGCGACGTCATTGGGAGCATCCCACAAATGGCAGGCAAGTGGGAGCATTAACTGTGGCCCCGAGTAGGTTGACTGTGCATTCCGAGATCGGGGCCTTGACTACTGTAATGGCTCGCACCTGCTTGATGTGTGGATGACTTGATGAACAACGGACTTACCGTTGTGGCGCTCTTTGGAAGTCGTCCCTTTCAATTAAATTCAGATATAAATGGGACGTAAATACCATATGTAGAATGAGGATTGAAGAGGAGATTTCCCACTTCGAACTTGATAAAAACAGCTTCGTGTCAGAATTGAGCCCACAATCAGTGCAACAACTATCAGAAAACAAATTGCACTCACCACTTTCTGTTCAGTTTCAATCATGGCAGCTCAGCCAAAGAAAGAAAAGCACCCCAAGTTCGGCCATCTCCCGCGCTCAACATCTGGACCTCTAGAATGTGCTCTATCCGGTGCAGCTCTCCTAAGCACGTCGTATTTCAACAAAGGTTCTGCCTTCCCCGGGAATGAGCGTGAAGAATTCAAGCTCTACGGTCTCCTTCCTCCAAACATTCAGACACTTGAAGAGCAAGTCAAAAGAGCGCATCAGCAGTACTCAAGCCGGGCGGACGCGTTGGCGAAGAACACGTTCATGCAGAGTATGAAGGAACAGAACCAAGTGCTGTATTATAGGGTGCGGGCTCACCTTCAAATATATATCAACCAATCCTGCTGTCAGCTGATATGGTCTCCTGAGGCACACAGCTTATTCTAGATCACCTGAAAGAGATGTTTAGCATCATCTACACGCCTACCGAAGGTGACGCCATTCAAGATTACTCAAGATTGTTCCGGCGGCCGGAAGGCTGCTTCTTGAATATCTTCGATCAAGATCGTATAGAGGATAACCTGGCGCAGTGGGGCGAGGCAGATGAAATTGATCTGGTTGTCGTCACCGACAGTGAGGAGGCATGTTGACTCTCCTTTACTAACGAGTTAAGTCCGCGAGACTTGGCTTATGCTACGACCAGATCCTCGGTATTGGCGACCAAGGCGTTGGCGGCATCCTAATATCCGTGGCCAAACTGGTCATATACACCCTCTGCGCTGGCATACATCCTTCTCGAACCCTACCTGTGGTGTTGGACTGTGGAACTGATGTGAGTCCCTAATTTCCAGTAGTAGGTTCCAGGCTGACGCTGTGGGTTCAGAATGAGGAATTGCTGAACGACGAGCTCTACCTGGGCCTGCGTCGACCGCGTCTACGAGGCAAGGATTATGATGCGTTCGTGGACAAATTTGTCCAATCCACTCGGAAACTTTATCCCAAGGCCTACATCCACTTTGTATGCACGACAATCTCCATGCCGGCTTCGTATGTCTACGCTAACTAGGCTTGCAGGAAGACTTCGGTCTTCCTAATGCCCGCCGCATCTTGGACAAGTATACTTCGAAGTTTGCTTGTTTCAACGACGATGTCCAAGGAACAGGTTGCGTGACCCTCGCGGGAATCATGGCAGGCATGCATGTCGCCAAACTCAAGTGGAAGGAGATGCGTTTTGTTATGTTTGGGAGTGGCTCAGCAGGGACGGGCATCGCCGACCAGATTCTGGATGCAATGGCAACCGAGACAGGAAAGTCAAAAGAGGATGCAGCTAAGCAGATATGGTATCTCGAGACCCATATGCGGACCACCTGTATGAAAAGACCGCTAACATCACATAGGTGTGTCGACAAACCAGGCCTGCTCCTGAAATCCATGGGCGACAACCTCACCCACGGCCAACACCCATACGCCCGAGATGACAAAGAATGGGAAGGAAAGGACACCAAGGAGCTCGTGGACATTGTCAGAGAAGTCAAGCCTCACGTGCTGATTGGCACATCCACGAAACCTAAAGCTTTCACGGAGGAAGTAGTCCGAGAAATGGCGAAACATGTCGAGCACCCCATCATCTTCCCGCTCAGCAACCCAACCAGGTTGCACGAAGCGGATCCAAAGGACCTGTACGAGTGGACGGAGGGTAAGGCGCTGATCGCCACCGGCAGCCCGTTCCCACCGGTCGAGTACAACGGGAAGAAATACGAAATCGGTACGTTATGGTTGTTTCATATTCTCCCCTCCCTTTCTCCCTTAACTCCACTCCCCCTTCCCAGGTTGCTTTCCCTCCTTTACTGACATATCGCGGTCCTTCCCCAGCGGAATGCAACAACTCCACAACCTTCCCGGGCATCGGCCTCGGCGCCATCCTCTCGCGGACACGCATCCTCCCCGCCCCCCTCCTCGTCGCCGCCACAAAAGCCCTCGCAGCTTGCTCCCCCGCGCTCAAAGACCCCGCCGCCGGCCTCCTCCCCGACGTCACCAACGTCCGCGAGATATCAGTGCAGATCGCGAAAGCGGTCATCCGCGCCGCGGAGAAGGAAGGCCTGGCGCAGGAGGAAGGGATCCCGCAGGATGATAGGGACCTGGAGGAGTGGATCAGGGAGCAGATGTGGGATGCGCGGTATCGGCCGTTGAAGAGGGTGAGAGAGAAGGAGGCGAGTAGGCATGCGAGGGGCGAGCAGGGGATTGGGACGGTGAGGAGGGGGGCGAAGAAGTGAGATTGGAAGGCGGTCGTTGGGATGGTATGGTTGTTGAGTGTTATCAACGCTGCCTTGTTGAAATAGGCAAACGGTTTGTGTGCTATGTATGAGAGTAGGCAAAATAGATACCGCCTGGTCCGAGGGGCGACCCGGGAAGCAGTTGGGCGAGAAATACATGCTCGATCACCCCACTCGTACGTTTCCAGAGGGATACGGCTCGAGTTTCTTGTGCAGGTTACATCGAAAGTGGCCTTGCAGGCCGCAAGCGGGAGAAAGTCATATATTAAGATTGCCGGGTTTATGCAATGCATGGAGAATGGTGGTCACCAATGCCGACTTCCTATTGATTTGCCAGAAGTCATCGCCAAAACAGAGAAAACCCATAACTCCGTACATGTAAGAACGACCGCTACCAATGCATTGCCTTTGCAGAGGAACACCGTAGATACTCCATTTCCGTGACACATGAATCCTGTGTTGAATTCAAAGGATGATGAGGTTACTGATCGGCAACCCCTGACTCGTAAAATGATACCGCCTCCTCAGTCCCAACCCTACCGCATTCCTCAGCATCTCATACGTCTCCTCGCCACCGCCCGTCATAACCATCGGGATGGGGTGCGGGCGGGGTATGCCAGCAGGCGTATACTGCACCCGATCCAGCAGCGGCCGCACAAGGCTGTCTTCCGGCAGCGGTGCGCCTTGACCATCTTCGCTCTCGTGATCGGTGTTGTAAGACACTATGACGACGAGCTGCAGAGCCTTTGCTGACGGGACGTAGCTAGGGATGTTCTGGAGTTTCTGGGAGAAGCTGCACCCGCCTCGTTTCATGACGATGACTTGGTGTTCGCGGGGGACGCGCGAGGGCAGCTTCTGGGTGCAGGTCTCGTCGCTGAAATAGATGGATTTCCAAGGAAGGGATGGAAGGGAAGGGAGACCGCCGGGGTTGACCAACTGTGGTTCGACATCCGGGAGAGGGGCGGCTCCTATGCCGGCTGGGGCAATGGCGTCAATGTGCTGTCGAATAATGGGTGACTTGGTCTGAGGTTTGCTATCCGTGAGCAGGGACGACACTTGATGGAAGACGGTGTCAAGGAAGGATTGCTGATCGACGATGTTTACGTCGCCGCTAAAAATGAGTGTTTTGTTTCCGGCAAACTCATTCGCCGGTGAAGAATCTAGTGGCGGCTCGCTTTCGCCTCCCTGGAGGGAGCCAGGAACGGCGAGGTCGACGACCAGATCCAGCAGCGATCTGTCGCTGGTACGCGTGAAGACTGGGTCGACGGGATTGAAGCTCAATATGAGGTCTCTGGGAAGGAACACCTTCTCGTCTCGCCCAAGCGTGACGTGAGAGACTGCATGAATCCGGAAGAGCTCCTCTGACATAGTACTGTCGTCTGGCTCTACGTTTACTGGCTCCCGCACCATCGCTAGTTTCAGACCACTTAATGAGTTGACCAAGATGCCGTCTCCTATACGCTGTAGAGCTGCGGCATTCATAATTGCGTTTGGCATGGTTGGGAAGGAGAGATCGAAAGTTGAGCGAATTGCCATTTTCGAGCTGATCCCTTTTGTCGGTATGAGTTCTGACGGAAGTGTCCAGGGGTAAAACGTATAGTTGGTCGGAGACGTCAGATCAGAAATCGAGACCCCTGGATGCTCGATAGAAGACTGCACAAGAACGGAGTCTGGGTTGCCGCGAGGCCGCATCAAATCGAGTCTAGCAAGACTTGCTGCGTGAAACATATCTGGTCTAGCTGCCGTTGCAGATATGGTGAACGGTAATGATGGTGGAGGCAGAGGACAAACCGGTGCTAGAATTTGATCTACCCGATCTTCGACCTCGCCTTTGGTGCTCAAGGTTGGTGAGGAAGCTGTCGCACTTCGTGGAACGATCAGAGGATGGCCTTCAGTAGTGAAGACGAAAGGGGCATCAAGTTTGTTAAGCGGATGATCTGGATCGAATAGCAGAAACAGGTATTTTGCTGTCTCACCGAGGAAGAAGCTTTCCATGCGGTCGCTTTGCTCGCCTGTCCGTACATCTTGCAGTCCAGCCCAACCGCATTTCGTCCAGCATCTTTTCTTGATATCTCTCAGCACCATCTCCCCAGTATGGAGATACCACGGATCCTGAGTGGCACGGTACAGATACCAGGTTGACTCAATGAACTCCGGACGCCCGCCCCACCAGCGCAGTCCCATCTCGATGTCTCCCGTGGCGGCTGACCATCGTTCTGGTAGAGCTGCAAAGCGATTCCATAAAGCAGTATAGAACAGGTGGGTCTCAATTGCTTCTTCGAGCTCCCCAGCAAGGGTAAGTAATCCTGGATAGAAGGCGCTTAGGCTGTCGATCCAGAACGCTCGAAGCGCACCAGTGTACAAATCGGCTTGAACATAGTGCGGATGTTGATATTCGCCGCCCCTATACAAGTGCCTTCTGATACCCGCATGCGCTGCTTGCCATGTCAAAAGAAACTCTTCGGGCGAGCTGAGATTGGGTGAAGTTGAATTCTGCGGTAAACCGGACAGTAAGACATGAGACTTAAAGGCATATTCGAAGAAGCTGTCCACACCAGCACCGATCTATAGACAATGTTTAGCAATATACAGCTAACGTTGTGCCATCTGGGATACTTACACCCGTGAATGGTGAAACCCACAGTCCGGACTCTGCATCAATACCTGCGCCTACAAGGCCAGCAGCGCTTCTTCTCGCCCAAACGGCCCAGAACGCATTCTTGGCGGCTTCTTCGTAACGTGGATCACCGGTGAGACGACTCAGTGTGGCAAACTCAAGAACAAGACTTCCGGCCCCAGCGCTGCATGTCTCCGTTATTTCAGCTTTAGACGAGGGTTCTTTCGAGCATTGACCATGCTCAGCATCAATGTTTAACGGCGAGTTGAGGTAGAATGGAATTCCATGGCGTAGATTCACCCTAGGATATGGCAACCCGGTAGGTGTATGAAACGCTGGCAGCAGTCTGTTGGCCAAGTCGGTGGCCAGTCTAAGCAGCTGACCATCGTAGATGAAACCCGATCCCCAAACAATGCCCTCTCTGCCGCCATGTTTTTGCACTTTCGGTCTGTAGCCGCGTATAGGCAGTTCTCCAATGGCAAAGAGATGAGCACTGAGAAGACCGCCAACACCACGAATAACTGTTTCAAAAACCTGCACTTTGCTGTCCAAGTCGAAGCCCCTGGCTCTTTTGCCCTGTCCCTGAGGCCCTTCATTGCCGTCACCATATTGCTCGACGAGAGCAGCAACTCCACTTTGGAACTTGTTCAATGCTTTGTTCCGTCTTTCATGCGGTGGTGGAGATGATGCCAGAATCGCAAGGGTTGACAGGCTGTCAACGAGCGTCAACGAGTAATTACCCAACACATCGTTTATTTCAACATGGGCTGGATTGGCTCTGTCGCGGGTCAGAGGCTCGCAGGACAGCGGGCGAAGCTCGTCCTCGGGGAACGCATATCTCATGTAGTTGTCGAACCCATGATAGAAGATGTTCCTTGTTTCCTGTCTAGCTGCTGTAAGTCGGCGGTTCTGGTACCTCTGGATGTGGTCGAATACCTCAAAACACTGATCTGATCATCTGTCATGCAGCGCCCGAGTGTCGCCAAACACAGCACGACCAGAGACAAGATGAGCGGACTCCATCGAGTCGATGTTACCGTGATCTTCGGCGCAGCCCATTGCTTGTGTTTCGAAAGCATCCCAAGGTGGCCCGTGATATTCGAGACATTGATGAATTAAAGTTCGAGTCGATTTGTCCGGAGCATTTGCATATGGACGAGTCGAACATTTGCCGTGAGGATTGAATGCTATAAAGCGCGCTTGGACAGATGAATTTACGAACGATGCCACGCTGGGCCTTCCTCGAACTTTGACTGCGAAGTTGGGCTGAACCGGGTGCCGTACAGAATTTCATGCATTCGTTCCGCAGCCGTTTTATACAAGGAGGCACGAGATATCGTCACTGCCTTCCTGCTAATGTGCAAACTAGTTTTACAGCTATGAGAGGGCTACATCCTTAAACACTATTTTTGTTCCACTTCTTAATGATAGATGTATAGCACGACCATAGCGCGTGCAGCTCCTCGAGCGTTCTTCCGCGCTGGCGGAGCTTCCAGGTTAAGAACAACCTCACGCTATCCTCGAGTTTCACCTTTCATACGATGCTACGCAAAGAACAACGGATCACCACGACCGCTTGTGCAGGACACCAACGCAAGCCGCACGACTTCTCACGGTCAAAGTTCCAGTAAAGAGCAAGGTGAGAAGGATCACACATGGAAGCCAGGCCGTGCCATTAAGTTTGGAGGTGCTGGAGCAGCAGGGCCAAGTGCTACGGCTGGTAATACCTCAAACACGTCTTTGAGTTCAGAGCTAGATGCGGCAGAATTCAACACGAAGGCAGCTCCCTCACGAAACACTGAACCGCGAATTCCTGGTGCTGGGCCTGGCACAACACAACGGAGTTCGTCAGCGTCTCAGGACACTGGATCGGATGCGCAAGCGGCAGAATTCAACAAAGGTGCGGATCCGTCGCAGAACACAGAACCTCGAAACCCGGGTGCAGGCCCAGGGCTCGCAGGGGGTGGTTCGCCAGTAACGAGTGGTAGTGGATCTGGTACAAAAGCGGCGCGATTTAGCACACGAGCCGACCCTTCACACAACACGGAATCGAGGAGCACAGGAGCAGGGTCACAAGTCCCTGGAGCCAGCTCTGTAAAGCAGAGTGATACTGGGGCGGCTGCGGAAGCTGCATGGTTAGATCAAGCAGGACCATCAGCAGCAGGCTCAGCCGAGAGTGGCACCTCGTCAAGCAGTTATGGATCTGCGACACAAGCAGAAAATGCAGCCACCCAGCAGTCCACACAGCCGCTACCCGACTTGAGACAAGGAATACCCTCGACGTTTAACGCCGAATTCAACACCAAGCCTTCTGCAGAAACCTCGAGTGAGGCAGACGTGGCCAGTTTGAATATTACCGAAGATCCTCGGGAAACTCCAGCCGCAGCTGGTGGTGGTCGTAGAGGTGGCGGCGACCTTCCAAAGTCTGCTTATGTGTCATCGTTCGAAAAGCGCCGGGAACGGTTTGCGAATTACATGTATGCAAGCTTTGCCGGGTTGTTTATAGTTGGGACCGTATACCTAGGTCGGAATTGGGAATCCGAGGAAGAGGAGAGAACGCATCCCCAGGCGCCAAATGGCTGGGGTTTGAACCAGTTCTATCAACGCTGCAGAGCTCGGCTTACGGGTCAGCTGGGGTATTACACAGAACCTGCCTTCCCCAAACTGCTTCCGGAGTTGGACCTTACGATGAGACCACCGTATACGCTTGTGCTGAGTTTAGAGGACCTCCTTGTACATGGCGATTGGAATCGTAAGGAAGGTTGGCGGGTGGCCAAACGGCCTGGTGTTGATTATTTCATCCGCTACTTGCAGCAATACTACGAGCTGGTTATCTTCACAAGTGTACCTATGATGAGCGCGGATCCTATTATTCGCAAACTGGACCCGTACCGTATCATTATGTGGCCGCTGTTTAGAGAGGCTACGAAGTATCAAGGCGGACAATATATCAAGGTATGTATTACAGAAGCCAAAAATTCCTGGTCCTAATGATTTGCAGGACCTCTCGTACCTTAACCGGGATCTTTCGAAGGTCATCATCATCGACACCGATAAGGCGCATACGCAATTGCAGCCGGAAAATGCAATTATCCTCCCAAAGTGGAAAGGCGATCCTAAAGATAAAGACTTGGTTTCGCTAATCCCATTCTTGGAATATGTCGCCACTATGGGTATTGAAGATACGCGACAAGTGCTTAAGTCGTTCGAAGGCAAGCATATATCCACCGAATTCGCCGAACGTGAGAAAAAGATAAGAGAGAAGTTTGAGAAGGAGCTAGCGGAAGAGCGAGCCAAAAGACCTAAGCGATCCGGGGCGGGATTACTGGGCAAGACCCTAGGTATAACGCCTACTACCACTGGGCACGACCCGGGCGAGCAAACCGCTGCTCAAGCCTTTGAGCAAGGCAAGATGCTTCTGGATCAGATTCGGGAGCGAGGCCAGAAGCAGTATGAGCTCCTGGACAAGGAGATTCGAGAGAATGGAGCCAAGTGGTTGGCGGAGATGGCGGCAGAGGAGAAGAAAAACCAGGAGGAGCAGATGAAGAGCATGAAAACGGGCTTCTCTGGGTGGTTTGGCGCCGGAGTTAAATAATCTGTTTCATATAATCTTAGCGTTCTCGTTGCATACCTCGGCTCTGAGATTCAAGAATGCGGATTTCAGCGTGCGGCGTGTATATATCGTTGCATCAACGGAATCGGGTAACTGTAGTTCTGGCGCTTCCACGTCGTTATACAGCAAGCACTGTAAAATACTCAACTTAATCATGAGTTTTACTAGGTACAAGGTGTATCTTCGCTATTGTCGCTGCTTTGGGGTAAACAAACACAGTTCCGCACATAGAAAGACAGTAAGCGCCGTCAACCGACTGTCTCACAGCTCTCATTGACCTCCATCCCTGCCAGCCAGCGGATCAACGCATGCATGCTACCGTCTCTTATCTACATTACCTAGGTACCTTCGTTTATCATCCAGACCTGCCGAATGATCAAACCAACTATGAATCTATCGATGCTAACGGTAACGTTTCGATAATATACGTCGTACAGTAGTCACTACCACGGCTACCTACCTACCTACCTACCTACCTAGGCAGTTACTCATTGCCGTGCATCCTGCCCCTGCTTGAGATACCGCACGGCGACCCTTTGGCCGTTTCGGGAAGAGGAAACATGGTTTATCTTCGTCTTCACCGCTGTTCCTGGCAATAACGCTCATTCTCTCTTTCCTCAATGATCTCTAACTGCAACTACGGGTCCCCGGCCGTCCACTGTAGTAAACGTCCTATCTCTGACGTCCTCGCTGCCTTAATGTCCACACACTTCAATTGTTAGCTTGTCGTGGTCGTCTATCGCTTTATAGGTCTGAAAATACCGAGCATTGTTTAATCATTCCATAAAGATAACCTCAGCCACTTGCGTATATCAGAAAATGTGTGGCATTAGCGTGATTGTGGCCCTCGAGAGTCAACATAAGAAGTCCAAGGACGCCTCATCTGAAGGAAACGTCAACCATGAGTCTCCAAGCGAAGATGCTGATGTTGGTGGAACGGAAAAGAGGCTTGCAAAGGAGCTCAACGATAGTCTCAACATCATCAACCATCGGGGACCAGATGGCCGAGGGCACTGGATCAGTGCAGACGGACGAGTTGGTCCTCGCTCCATTACACCTTACCAAGATGACCTGTCCTGACCGCCTGTACTAACCTACTCTCAGCCCTTGGTCACGTACGTCTAGCCATCAATGACCTCAGTCCCGATGGAGCTCAACCCTTCCACGACACCGACGGAACAGTGCATGCAGTCGTCAATGGCGAGCTGTACGACTACGACAGCATACGCAAGGAGCTCGAGGAGAAAACCGATTATCAATTCAAGGGTCGTAGTGATTGCGAGATCGTCATCGCACTCTACAAGTACTACGGCCTCTCCTTTCTGTCCAAACTCCGCGGCGAGTTCGCGCTCTGTCTGTACGACTCGAGAACACAGTTCTTCATCGCCGCTAGAGACAGGTACGGTATCAAACCCCTGTTCTGGACGATTGTCGAAGGGAGACTTTTAATTTGCGCCGAAGCGAAAGGTTTCTTGCCGCTGGGATGGAAGCCTGAGTGGGATGTCAAAAGCTTACTGGATGCTGGCTGGAATCATGATGAACGGACGCTCTTCGATGGTGTGCAGAAGGCATGTTATAGCGCAGGAAAGGCGAGCCCATGCTGACCGTCAATAGGTCCGACCTGGGCATTACCTGACGTGTCAGTCGTTTGGACACATTGAAACCCGTGAATACTGGGATATGGACTATCCAGATAAGGTAAGTTGACTTGTCGACTCCCCAGATGTGGTTCAAACCGGCTCTTCAGGGTCTTATATGAGCCACTGTTTGACCTAGTCCGCTCCCAAATGAAGCCTTTCAAGTATTATTCTGGTCTTGGTCAACATGCTAATCAGGTTACAGCGTATACCAGAGACCAGAACGGAATCAGAAATGATCGCAGGAGTGCGTGATGTCCTGCTTGAGGCCGTCAGAATTCGCCTTCGAGCCGATGTCCCCGTGGGAATCTACCTCAGTGGCGGTATCGACTCCTCGGTCATCGCCGGTATGGTCACGCATCTGGTTAAAGAGCAAGGCGCCAAGGTAGGCAACGACAAAGAGACCGAGCGAGTCAATTGCTTTAGCATTGCTTTTGATGAAGATAGTGGCTTTGATGAGTCTAGTGAGTCTGAGTGTCTGCTGAGGTCGGAAACCCACAACTGATTCTGAACAGAGATTGCGAATCGTACGGCGGAGTATCTGGGAGTCAAGTATCACAAGAAGCACATGGACGAAGCTGCACTTGCGGCACGTTACGAGGATGCGACGTGGCACTGTGAGCATCATAACCCGGATCTTAATTACGTTGGGAAGTACGCCTTATCCGAGGTTCCAACAGAACTAGGTTTCAAGGTGGTACTCACCGGTACGTCGAATCCTGCTTTCTGGTTCTTGGCCGCCGGACCTTGGGTTGTGCACTACTTGCTTTCGTTGATCGACGTAATGAGCACTGGGGCCCCGATTAACTGGCATTTGATTTGATCTCTCCATATCACCTCGCTGCTTATTCACAATTTACGCTTATGTTGGTATCAATACTGACATTTGAGTCTTCTATAGGCGAGGGTGCGGACGAACATTTTGCGGGCTATCCCTTGTACGTACCTGACTTTCTTCGAGAATCGGACTTGTCATGGGTGCACAATCCACTTCCAGAGCAGAAACGCCACACTGAGTACGAGAAAGCCGAAGAAGCCGCACGAAAGTACTATGAGGAAGTAGGTGCTGATCCGAACAACCGCGGCGAATCTGTCGCCCGTCGCATGCTTAACAACATCACCACTGCTGCCTCAATGGCGGCCTTCTTTCCACCTGTTTTCGCTGACTGGACAAAATGCTATGGAGAATGTGATCCTCAGTTGACCATTGCGAACAACGCGGATGGTCGTGCCAGAGACAACATCATGAATAGGTGGCATCCTTTGCACTCGGCGCAATATGTCTGGTGCAAAGGCCACCTCGCAAATAGTTTCCTCTCGTGCTTAGGCGACCGGACTGAGATGGCGCACTCGTTGGAAGCTAGAACGCCTTTCTTGGATCACAAGTTGACACAGTATGTGAATGGGCTTCCGCCTAGCGTGAAGATAAGATGGCAGCCCGCGGACGAGAGGTTCATTGAGAAATGGATCTTGAGAGAAGCCGGCAAGCCATTCATTACAAAGGAATTGTACGAGCGGAAGAAACATCCTTATTCCGCGCCAACAACGTACCCAGTGGGCGGTCCGCTTCACAAACTTCTAGCTGGACTCATTACGGAATCGAACGTTGCCAACCTTGGATTCGTTGACTGGGACAAGGTCAAAGATCTTGTGGACAGAGCCTTCCATAACAAAGACCCCAATGCCATGAGGCTGGCATTCACCGTATCTCAATGGGTTGTTTTAAGTCAACGGTTCGGTATTCGGAGAGCGGAAGGTCCCCGAATGAGCAACAGAGAAGCCACGAGTCAAGTCCACGTAATGCACGATCAGACAAATGGGGTGAACGATCCCAACTCAGGTGGCAACCGTGATGGATCTGGACCAGCGAGCGGCAATCCGAGGAGTCACCTAGGCCTTTACAGCACTGGCCAGCCCGACGTAGCCTCTAATCAACCCAGGGACGACGAGGCTGGTGATGGTACGACAAAGAGAGAAACCATCCATGAGGTTTACAACGGCCAAGAATCGCGGCGGACGGTGGGACACATCACACGCAAACCAAGCTTTCACGGTACCAGCGAGTTGCGCGACGCAGCCAACCGTCGAGTGAAAACACCATATGGCCATGAACAACATCTCAAACAAACTGCGGCAAGCTCAATTCCGCAAGCTGGCGAGAAGAGCGCGTCAAGCATAGCCTCTCCAGATACAGAGCACAAATGCGCGTTCACGAGGCAGTTTGACATCCAATCGGAGGTCGCAGGAGCGCTGTCAAAAGGTACGACTGAGGAGAGCATCAACTGTTATCTTGGACTTTCTGACTATCAAACAGAGTACACTCCGCCCATTATAGCAAATGGAAGTCGCTTCACCGAACCGACAGGGTTACTACATGAGCACGCGGGAAACGAACAAAGACCTCAACCCGCAAAGACCGGGATGGACACCAGTCAAGCAGGGTCTTCATGGCCGGCTACTCCATCGTCGACGGATATCTTCGACTTTGCGTATCCAGATCCAGAGGACAATCCGACCATCACGCGTATCCTCAAGAGAGGAAGGCGACTGACCCGAGCGGAGAGTAATGAAGAACTGTTCGAGAAGGCTTTCAAGTCGAGGGATTTGAAGGCGGTTGTTCCGTCTGGACTCTTCCCTACGGCTCCGAATGTTGAGCGACTCAATTCGTTAGAGAGGCAGCTGCAGGAATTAGCGGCAGGTTCGAGTTCATACTATCATTTGCAGCGAGATGTGAAGAGGCAGAGCAGAGCCCGGGCACCTTCCAGCCCAACGAAAAGGATGAGGAACGTGGCATCAGTGGGGAGTATTGAAGGGGAGGCGCAAGCCAAGAAGGCCAGAATCAGCGAACCGATGCAGAGGCTTGACATTGGAGTTGAGACGTACGATGACGATGCAGATGCCGGAGGCAATAGGTCGTATCTGGGCTTCATGATAGTGGGGGCAGTCGCAGAGCGCATGAAAGCCGACCTTACCTCCTCCGAAAGAGCACCGCCGCAGAAGCCCGAACACACTCAAACAACACCCAAGCAGGACGGTCCGCAGACAGTGCAAGCTGCTGTTGGCCATAAGACAGAAGACAAGGGAAAAGCGAAAGAGACCTTCATCAGCGTAGAAGAAGTCGCCGAGATGAGCCGCGAGGGCAGTTCGTATGGAGAGCATGGACTTGTTGAGGAGCTGCAGCTGCCGGAGGACCGGAATAGGAGGGTGGTTGCGTGGCAGAATATGGGTACGAAGAGGGAAGCGTTTGATTGGAGGCAAGTTGGTGCCGAGTATTGGTATGATTGATGAGTAGGTATGGTTTTGGGGTTGGATGGTAGCTGGGAATGGAGGTGTGGGATGGATACATTGGGCCATGGTGGATAGGTACATGGGATTGTGAGATAGGCTTAGAGTGGGATAGGTCTCTGATGCTGGTCTAACTTGATAGTCAGTCCATTTTCGAAAATGGTTCCCACAAACGCGACCTTGATGATAGGCTTTTCTACAAGTCTCAGACATCTGTTCACAAGTATGGTCTAGCCCACCCAAACCCTTGTTATGATGGGATAACCATGTCGCGTGGTTTTGATCTGCTCTGGAAGGAAACTGGCAGTCGAGCGAGCTGACGGAAGCGGTACTATAAGGCAGAACCATTTTTCCTAAGCGAAGTTCACTCCGTCCAGAGAAAAGAGTGTAAAGAAGAGGATCTGCCGTGACTGTCTAGGCTTGAGCTTATTCCCAGAAGAAGAAGGTAAGGCTATAGTTGTAGAACCACAAGGCATGTACGCATATGGAACCATCATATGAGGGGCAAGTCAATTAAAGAGAACTTACCACTGCTGTCATGGAGTATAAATGTATCCGAGGAAATGTATCTGAAGTGCTACCTATACAGTCAAATAAGATAAAAAGCCAAGCCCCACACCACCCTGAGCACCTAACGTTACTCCCACAGGCTAACGCCCACCGAAAAAGGCCTGGCCTTTGAATTTTTGCTCCAACAAACGCCCCGGCCCCGACCCCCAATGCCACCCAAATAATCCTACACCCCGTAGACCTAACACCAAACCCGCAGGTTATCCAATACTTGACTCCCGTTCCTTTTCTCCTTTTTCTTTCTTGCGCAGCCCTAGCACCTTTTCATCCTCTTC